>OY726525.1:7583443-7791561 GCA_963383655.1 Bathymodiolus septemdierum | reverse complement strand
TACTGTCCATGTAATCAACAGAATCTACCTTCCTAGCTAGTAGTCAGTTAATTACGACCATATATTGACCCTGATATTGTACTGTCCAAGTAATCAACAGAATCTACCTTCCTAGCTAGTAGTCAGTTAATTACGACCATATATTGACCCTGATATTGTACTGTCCATGTAATCAACAGAATCTACCTTCCTAGCTAGTAGTCAGTTAACTACGACCATATATTGACCCTGATATTGTACTGTCCAAGTAATCAACAGAATCTACCTTCCTAGTTAGTAGTCAGTTAATTACGACCATATATTGACCCTGATATCATACTGTCCATGTAATCAACAGAATCTACCTTCCTAGCTAGTAGTCAGTTAATTACGACCATATATTGACCCTGATATCATACTGTCCATGTAATCAACAGAATCTACCTTCCTAGCTAGTAGTCAGTTAATTACGACCATATATTGACCCTGATATCATACTGTCCATGTAATCAACAGAATCTACCTTTCTAGCTAGTAGTCAGTTAATTACGACCATATATTGACCCTGGTATCGTACTGTCCATGTAATCAACAGTTTTCTACCTTCCTGGCTAGTAGTCAGTTAATTACGACCATATATTGACCCTGATATTGTACTGTCCAAGTAATCAACAGAATCTACCTTCCTAGCTAGTAGTCAGTTAATTACGACCATATATTGACCCTGATATTGTACTGTCCATGTAATCAACAGAATCTACCTTCCTAGCTAGTAGTCAGTTAACTACGACCATATATTGACCCTGATATTGTACTGTCCAAGTAATCAACAGAATCTACCTTCCTAGTTAGTAGTCAGTTAATTACGACCATATATTGACCCTGATATCATACTGTCCATGTAATCAACAGAATCTACCTTCCTAGCTAGTAGTCAGTTAATTACGACCATATATTGACCCTGATATCATACTGTCCATGTAATCAACAGAATCTACCTTCCTAGCTAGTAGTCAGTTAATTACGACCATATATTGACCCTGATATCATACTGTCCATGTAATCAACAGAATCTACCTTTCTAGCTAGTAGTCAGTTAATTACGACCATATATTGACCCTGGTATCGTACTGTCCATGTAATCAACAGTTTTCTACCTTCCTGGCTAGTAGTCAGTTAATTACGACCATATATTGACCCTGGTATTGTACTGTTCATGTAATCAACATATTCTACCTTCCTAGCTAGTAGTCAGTTAATAACGACCATATATTGACCCTGGTATTGTACTGTCCAAGTTAATGTTGTCATTCATTTTGGTGATAGTATGTGGTCTTCTTAAATGGAAGTGAATATGTGCAGGTTTATTATTGTATTAAATAGAAATGAATCTGTGCAGGTTTATTATTGTTTATTATTGTTTATTATTGTTTATTATTGTTTATTATTGTTTATTATTGTTTTTTCTATGTATTGTTGTCATATATCTTGGTGATAGTGTTTGATCTTTTTGAGTGACAAAGAATCAATATAGGTTTATTATTGTTTGTATTATCGTTGGAGATCCAAAATTTATTTTCATATTCAGAGAATCCCATTGAATCGGTTTAACTCAGCCACATTTGTGTGCCTATCCCAATCCACGATATTGATTTCCAACGCCATAATTCGTGGTATTTTATGTTCCATTGTTTGAGTTAAGAGGAGGTGGCTCGTTTTGTTAATAAAGATGGAGTTGTTGACCGTCACTGAAAAGACACTGATTGACCTTTCTTTTCATAACTCTGTAATATAGCACTATTTCAGTACATTTTCCTATAGACCTTTTACTATTTGTTGTAAATGTGTGTGTGGTAATAAACTATTGTCCATTGTCAATTAATAATGTAGTCTCAAATCTAACGAAAATAAAATAATTAGTCCTTTATTAAACCATGCACCTACACCAGACGTCAGAACAAATGCCTGTTATTATTGTAAGTTCCTTTATAGTAGTCTATTTATAGCATTCCATTTGTGTACGATACTATTATTAAACGTTTTTTAATACATCTTTTTTTTCTACATCTAATGACATCACACGTCTAGATTTATCTCAGATATCACGATTCATAACAAGAACAAGATAATAAACAATATATCATAAACAGGGGCGGGTCCGGGGGGGGGGGGGGGGGGGGGGGGGGTTGGGCGCACCCCGCTAAAATTGGAAAAAATATGATTTTTTGTCGTAAAACCGTGATTTTTCACACGAAATACCTCAAATATTTTCGCGCTTTCCTCCGCTTGGCGCAATTTATTTAGTGTTTCTGTTTTTGGGGTGGATGTTACGAGTATCGGACGCCATTTTCAGCAATATTTCAATTAAATCGTGTTGATCAGCAGACTGTGGGAGGAAACCGGAGTACACTGATCTCCTGATATGTAATTTAATATTGCATCACTGTCTTACAGTAAAATGATAAATCACCTTTAAAATCGTGTTGGTCTCCCATGAACAGATTAAATACCTGTTATGTATTATACAGATATATCATGTTTGGGAGGGGTATTTGCGAAAAATACAAGTCGAGAGACGAACAATTTCCCGAGCCGAATGACGAGGGAAATTTAGTCTCAAGACTGGTATTTTTCACAAATACCCTTCCCAAATATATCTGTTTAATTACACCGAATATTATTTAGAACACTGGCTAAATAAATAATACCTTTTGTTTGTCGTTTTCAGAACCTTATACAATTATCACCCTTGTTGGAGTGTTACCGGACGGTTTGTCTCCCAGAGAAAAGTATGGTCACCCGAGGGCTTCCCCGAGGGTAACCTAACTTTTCGAGGGGGACAAACCGTCGGGTCACACTCCAACAAGGGTGATAATTGGTATATTATATCGAATATTTTTGCATCAGACACCAAGTAATAGAATACCTGTGGCTTTGCGAAAATATTCGATATAATATATAAAATTTCTTCTTCGCCTACAGCGACGAACCTGTCGCTGGACGCCATGTTTGTTGTCTGTTGAATCAAGGGAAGTAACTATAATTGGAAACACGTGAGGCTCACGTGGGAATTTCCTTGGGATTTCCTCGCAAGCGGTGGACCTTACTATGAGACCTTACGATTAGCGGTTGACCCAACGAATGGATAAATATCACGTGACAGTGTTTTATCAAATCAGATTCAAGATATTTATATGAGTATATAATATAACATGATGTATCTGTTTAATTCTACCGAATGATGTTACATAAAACGCACAACTGATAACGTTTTACAAATTTTGTTACAAGCGTCTCGGTGAAGGGTAAAAACGGCAAATACGATTGTTTCATAAAACGCATAACTGATAACGTTTTACAAATTTTGTTACAAGCGTCTCGGTGAAGGGTAAAAACGGCAAATACGATTTTGGTGTGAAACCTATAATTTATTTCTTTAAGATTTTCTACTAAATTTGTGTTTTTTCGAGCCTACCTGGCCATTTTATCTTAAGTTTAACCTTTCGAAGACCATACATTTTCTGAAACGTCCATGATTCCTCTACGTTCTGTCAAAATATCAGGCCATGTTTAAAGTCTTGCAGTGAAATGCCAGGCTATGGAAAATACCTACTCTAAAAATAGCTCTGTCATCCCCCAGAAATTCCCTATTTATAGGTCATGCATCAAATCCTTCATATCCATATTAAAATACAACTAAATCAATCAAATTTGGGCTCAAAATAATCCTTATACATTTAACTTCAATTATCAATTTTAATTATTCCATTCCAATCAGTATTTGTCACAATACAACAAAGTGAAAGGAACTTTTTTTTTTAAAAGGGACTACTATGTTCTTAGCTCTGATTGGTTGAATTACTGGTTTGACACCTTTTGCAAATACAAAATGTACCATGAAAAAAAGTTAAATCTTATGCAAATACACCTACATGAAGTAAAAATTCTGCAAATTCACAATGCACGGCCTGAATTTATAAAAAAAATACCACGGCTATTAACCAATCAGAATCCAGCATTCTTATATAAGGTGTAATTAATGAGGTGGGTGGCTCAATGAGTTAGGTAGTTGGATTACCTAACAACTCATACAAGCCTATCACCAATACGGCGTGGGTTCGCGCCCGGCTTTGTAAATTACAAAAAGGGTGCACTCGACTCGCAGCCGCAAGTGATAAAGTTTACCAGTTACTTGCCCATGGTCGGTGGTTCTCTCCGGGTACTCCGGCTTCTTCCACTACTAAAACTGGTCGCCATGATATAGCTGAAATATTGCTGAAAGTGGCGTTAAGCACCAACAATCAAATCAAATACTTTGTTATTGTATTTTACCTGGCAAGGTCAGGACCTACAACAGGTATTGTAATCAAAAGAAAATCCAATCATGACCTACATAGCCGTACTAACATATATATATAAAAGTATAAAACAATAAAACCACATTTTGTTGCCTAATTCAGGGACAAACAACAAATGTCTGATATTTCAACAATTAGAACTTGACCTGTATTTCATCCGTCAAAAGCTGGCTTCAAAATTTCAAAAAAGTCAGTCAGTCTGATATATAATATAGAACTTGAGATAATGATGGTGTGACACAACAAATTATTATTTTGCGCATTATTCAGGGGCATAACTCGGAAACAAGAAATGTCGAATATCTCAAAATGGAACTTGTCCTGTATTGTATCCGTTTAAAGCTAGTTTTAATGTATAAAAAACTTAAAGTAAGTTAATGCTCGAATATATGTTAATAAGAGGCATATCTCACAAACATCTAAAAAATTCTAATCGGAAAACCAAATCCAGAGATAATGTCCGGAAACGAACCTTTCCGTTTGCTTCTTGTTTTGACAAAGATTTACATGTGCTGATGTGAACAAATGGGCGATGTATTTGAGAAGCTGAGAAAAATAAATGGTATTTGTTTGTTGTTATAACACATATCGCTTGACTTGAAAAATACTGTTTAATATGTGGGGGAGGGGGAAGGGGCGGTCAAATGTGAGATTATTGAATCGTATTTTTGTTTGTCTTGATGTGAACGTTCTTTTTTTTTGTAATTTTTTTTAATTTTTTAAAGAAAAACAGAGACAGATACAAATACAGAGAAAATCATATGATATACATATACAATTTTACCTAGAAAAAAGACATTTAATTTATAAAACCAACATTTTTTTTAACATATGTGAACGTTCTTGACGTGTGTGATGAACGAGGGATTGTTTTCATGACATTCTGTAGTTGTACAAATAAAAGCAACCCATACATAGTTACCCCCAGTATATTGTTTTTAGAAATACAATGGGTCTTGAAAAAAAAGACCCCGAGGTATTATACAAAAACTGAAAATAAATGCCATTTCCAGAAAGGCATTGATCACGCCATCACGTTGCCACAACTACCATCTGATCGTTAAATACTTTCTGCGTGACAACTATTTCTCGTCAATTAATATCACCTCACGGCAGATACCGCGATACTTTGTTTAAATCTCGAATCCATTATTATTGATATATTGACCTTTAAAATTTATTCCTGGTTCAAATGTAGGACGTATGTTACTATTTATTAAAGGTGAAAAAATAAGGAGTGGTAAAGGTTATCTATAGATCGATGGAATAGTCACGAACTCCAGTGGAATGTTCGAGAGAAAAAAAAAACAAAAAATACCACACTGTCGAAACAGTTCAAAATTCTAATCGGAATATCGCAGAAACAGAGACATAATCGATACCCTTAACACATATATACATGACCTCTCACTTTCCTGTCTTGTAACAGGCGCTTCTAAAAAAGTGGCGGGGTTAAATTAGTTTTACATGACCGCTCACTTTCCTGTCTTGTAACAGGCACTTCAATACAAAGTGGCGGGGTTAAATTAGTTTTACATGACCGCTCACTTTCCTGTCTTGTAACAGGCACTTCAATACAAAGTGGCGGGGTTAAATTAGTTGTACATGACCGCTCACTTTCCTGTCTTGTAACAGGCACTTCAATACAAAGTGGCGGGGTTAAATTAGTTTTACAGGACCGCTCACTTTCCTGTCTTGTAACAGGCACTTCAATACAAAGTGGCGGGGTTAAATTAGTTTAACATGACCGCTCACTTTCCTGTCTTGTAACAGGCACTTCAATAAAAAGTGGCGGGGTTAAATTAGTTTTACATGACCGCTCACTTTCCTGTCTTGTAACAGGCACTTCAATAAAAAGTGGCGGCTTTAGATTAGTTTTACATGACCGCTCACTTTCCTGTCTTTGAACAGACGCTTCTAAAAAAGTAGCGGGGCTAAATTAGTTTTACATGACCGCTCACTTTTATGTCTTGGAACAGGCACTTCAATACAAAGTGGCGGCTTTAAATTAGTTTTACAAGACGCTCACTTTTATATCTTGGAACAGACCTTCAATAAAAAGTGGCGAGTTTAAATTAGTTTTACATGACCGCTCACTTTCCTGTCTTGGAACAGGTACTTCAATGAAAAATGGCGGGCTTAAATTAGTTTTACATGATCACTCACTTTCCTGTCTTGTAACAGGTACTTCAATACAAAATGGCGGGCTTAAATTAGTTTTACATGATCACTCACTTTCCTGTCTTGTAACAGGCACTTCAATACAAAATGGCGGGCTTAAATTAGTTTTACATGATCACTCACTTTCCTGTCTTGTCACAGGCACTTCAATACAAAGTGGCGGGTTTAAATTAGTTTTACATGACCGCTCACTTTCCTGTCTTGTAACAGGCACTTCAATACAAAGTGGCGGGTTAAATTAGTTGTACATGACCGCTCACTTTCCTGTCTTTGAACAGGCGCTTCAATAAAAAAAAGGCGGGTTTAAATTAGTTGTACATGACCGCTCACCTTTATATCTTGGAACAAGCACTTCAATAAAAAGTGGCGGGGTTAAATTAGTCTTACATGACCGCTCACTTTTATGTCTTTGAACAGGCACTTCAATACAAAGTGGCGGGGTTAAATTAGTTTTACAGGACCGCTCACTTTCCTGTCTTGTAACAGGCACTTCAATACAAAGTGGCGGGGTTAAATTAGTTTAACATGACCGCTCACTTTCCTGTCTTGTAACAGGCACTTCAATAAAAAGTGGCGGGGTTAAATTAGTTTTACATGACCGCTCACTTTCCTGTCTTGTAACAGGCACTTCAATAAAAAGTGGCGGCTTTAGATTAGTTTTACATGACCGCTCACTTTCCTGTCTTTGAACAGACGCTTCTAAAAAAGTAGCGGGGCTAAATTAGTTTTACATGACCGCTCACTTTTATGTCTTGGAACAGGCACTTCAATACAAAGTGGCGGCTTTAAATTAGTTTTACAAGACGCTCACTTTTATATCTTGGAACAGACCTTCAATAAAAAGTGGCGAGTTTAAATTAGTTTTACATGACCGCTCACTTTCCTGTCTTGGAACAGGTACTTCAATGAAAAATGGCGGGCTTAAATTAGTTTTACATGATCACTCACTTTCCTGTCTTGTAACAGGTACTTCAATACAAAATGGCGGGCTTAAATTAGTTTTACATGATCACTCACTTTCCTGTCTTGTAACAGGCACTTCAATACAAAATGGCG
Source organism: Bathymodiolus septemdierum (assembly GCA_963383655.1). Taxonomy (NCBI): domain Eukaryota; kingdom Metazoa; phylum Mollusca; class Bivalvia; order Mytilida; family Modiolidae; genus Bathymodiolus; species Bathymodiolus septemdierum. The sequence continues at coordinate 7,783,987 of OY726525.1, read as the reverse complement.
GGCTTAAATTAGTTTTACATGATCACTCACTTTCCTGTCTTGTCACAGGCACTTCAATACAAAGTGGCGGGTTTAAATTAGTTTTACATGACCGCTCACTTTCCTGTCTTGTAACAGGCACTTCAATACAAAGTGGCGGGTTAAATTAGTTGTACATGACCGCTCACTTTCCTGTCTTTGAACAGGCGCTTCAATAAAAAAAAGGCGGGTTTAAATTAGTTGTACATGACCGCTCACCTTTATATCTTGGAACAAGCACTTCAATAAAAAGTGGCGGGGTTAAATTAGTCTTACATGACCGCTCACTTTTATGTCTTTGAACAGGCACTTCAATACAAAGTGGCGGGTTTAAATTAGTTGTACAAGACCGCTCACTTTTATATCTTGGAACAGACGCTTCAATAAAAAGTCGGGGGTTTAAATTAGTTTTACATGACCGCTCACTTTCCTGTCTTGGAACAGACGCTCCTATAAAAAGTGGCGGGTTTAAATTAGTCTTACATGACCGCTCACTTTTATGTCTTTGAACAGGCACTTCAATACAAAGTGGCGGGTTTAAATTAGTTGTACAAGACCGCTCACTTTTATATCTTGGAACAGACGCTTCAATAAAAAGTCGGGGGTTTAAATTAGTTTTACATGACCGCTCACTTTCCTGTCTTGGAACAGGTACTTCAATAAAAATTGGCGGGCTTAAATTAGTTTTACATGATCACTCACTTTCCTGTCTTGTAACAGGCACTTCAATACAAAATGGCGGGGTTAAATTAGTTGTACATGACCGCTCACTTTCCTGTCTTGTAACAGGCACTTCAATACAAAGTGGCGGGTTATATTAGTTTAACATGACCGCTCACTTTCCTGTCTTCTAACAGGCGCTTCAAAAAAAAGTGGCGGATTTAAATTAGTTGTACATGACCGCTCACTTTCCTGTCTTTGAACAGGCACTTCTATAAAAAGTGGCGGATTTAAATTAGTTGTACATGACCGCTCACTTTCCTGTCTTGTAACAGGCACTTCAATATAAAGTGGCGGGGTTAAATTAGTTTTACAGGACCGCTCACTTTCCTGTCTTGTAACAGGCACTTCAATACAAAGTGGCGGGGTTAAATTAGTTTTACATGACCGCTCACTTTCCTGTCTTGGAACAGGCACTTCAATAAAAAGTGGCGGGGTTAAATTAGTTTTACATGACCGCTCACTTTCCTGTCTTGTAACAGGCACTTCAATAAAAAGTGGCGGCTTTAGATTAGTTTTACATGACCGCTCACTTTCCTGTCTTTGAACAGACGCTTCTAAAAAAGTAGCGGGGCTAAATTAGTTTTACATGACCGCTCACTTTTATGTCTTGGAACAGGCACTTCAATACAAAGTGGCGGGTTTAAATTAGTTTTACAAGACGCTCACTTTTATATCTTGGAACAGACCTTCAATAAAAAGTGGCGGGTTTAAATTAGTTTTACATGACCGCTCACTTTCCTGTCTTGGAACAGGTACTTCAATGAAAAATGGCGGGCTTAAATTAGTTTGACATGATCACTCACTTTCCTGTCTTGTAACAGGTACTTCAATACAAAATGGCGGGCTTAAATTAGTTTTACATGATCACTCACTTTCCTGTCTTGTAACAGGCACTTCAATACAAAATGTCGGACTTAAATTAGTTTTATATGATCACTCACTTTCCTGTCTTGTCACAGGCACTTCAATACAAAGTGGCGGGTTTAAATTAGTTTTACATGACCGCTCACTTTCCTGTCTTGTAACAGGCACTTCAATACAAAGTGGCGGGTTAAATTAGTTGTACATGACCGCTCACTTTCCTGTCTTTGAACAGGCGCTTCAATAAAAAAAGGCGGGTTTAAATTAGTTGTACATGACCGCTCACCATTATATCTTGGAACAAGCACTTCAATAAAAAGTGGCGGGGTTAAATTAGTCTTACATGACCGCTCACTTTCCTGTCTTGGAACAGACGCTCCTATAAAAAGTGGCGGGTTTAAATTAGTCTTACATGACCGCTCACTTTTATGTCTTTGAACAGGCACTTCAATACAAAGTGGCGGGTTTAAATTAGTTTTACAAGACCGCTCACTTTTATATCTTGAAACAGACGCTTCAATAAAAAGTCGGGGGTTAAATTAGTTTTACATGACCGCTCACTTTCCTGTCTTGGAACAGGTACTTCAATAAAAATTGGCGGGCTTAAATTAGTTTTACATGATCACTCACTTTCCTGTCTTGTAACAGGCACTTCAATACAAAGTGGCGGGTTTAAATTAGTTGTACATGACCGCTCACTTTCCTGTCTTCGAACAGGCGCTTCAATACAAAGTGGCGGGTTAAATTAGTTTCACATGACCGCTCACTTTTATGTCTTTGAACAGGCACTTCAATACAAAGTGGCGGGTTTAAATTAGTTTCACATGACCGCTCACTTTTATGTCTTTGAACAGGCACTTCAATACAAAGTGGCGGGTTTAAATTAGTTTTACATGACCGCTCACTTTCCTGTCTTGGAACAGGCGCTTCAATAAAAAGTGATGGGGTTAAATTAGTTTTGTAGGCCTATATTCATCTGTTTATGCAAAATGGAATGAACTTTTTCAAATGAAAAACAAAATATACTACTGGCTAGGGGTACAGTCACTTCAATAAAAAAAAAAAGTGGCGGGGTTGAACTAGTTTTATGGATCACATAAATTCCTTCTTTATCGAAGCAAAAATGTATACGAGTACAATATGATTATATGCAGGAATGTTTTATTGATTTAAGATAATAAAGACGACAGCACATTATACAATAATCTTAACTAGATTAAATAACAGCATGTCAACAATATACAAAATTAAGCCTTATTTCACAGGTTATGATTATATCTATCGGAAAAAGTACACCAATGGACAAAAATGCACCACACGTTTTTTGTCCACTATTATTATTTATCAAATAGTTCATCGCACTAAGGGCCATATGGCAGTTTATGGACCGGTATGTCGTGGGTGACAGACTGGTCCATAAACTGCCATATGGCCCGAAGTGCCATGAACTATTTGTTATATTATACTCAATACATGCAAATCTGTCAGACGACATTTTTTTTTTATTGTATATCTAAGACAAAAAACGAGTTCGGACAAAATCCGGAAGAAAACATTATATTGATCGGGCCCGGTCCATATACTAAAATATTGACCGGTCAATATACGAAAATATTAACCGGCTGCGCTAACAAAGACAAATAGGGAAAATAAAAACGTAAAGTATAATATTGATATTTATTTCATACGCTAATACAATTCCAACGTCTCGGGTTAATGTCGTGATTGTCTCTAATGATATACAAATGTTGGGTTTATATTACAGGTAAGATCGTGTCACGATTCTAGATCCGTGTCTAATATGTGTATCGTTTGAATGACTAGTCATCTAGAACTTCCATGTACTTCTCCTATGTACATGTTTTAATACATATTTATCTATGTTGTAATGTTGGGCAAATACCTGTATTTTTACCTGACAAGATCAAGAATAACACACGTGTCGTAACGATGAATAATATCAAACAATTTGAAATTTGAACGTCTTTAGGCGAGTTGTTCTTAACGACTCTGTTGTCGATTCCCTGTTTTTTAGCTATATGTTATCAATATTTTTATTTAAACAATCGTATTGGGAGGAATCAAAATAAATAATTAAAACTACATACTAGTAATTGTAATTTTTTTTTCTATAAATGTCATTTTTTTCTGTCAATTTACGCATATTTCGTACAAGAACTCACATATACCCTCGCTATAATCAAAATAACTTTGATTATGTATCTTCGGAATATTTTTTTTTAATCTAAAACCTAAACACTCACACAAAATGTAATTAAGGGGGCAGACAAACTACACTTATTCACATAAATTTAGGGAAAATTAGATTTTTACAGGGAATCCACCATTCATGTCCTCTCGTATGGTGGTTTTGGGGAAAAAGGCAGGTATTGTTTATCAGACACTTATTTGCCCGAGGGCATAATAATTTGGATTGGTCTGGCAGGAGACAGACAGGTATTTCAGTTTTATCTCGCAAACACCATCATGTAAATACACGTTAGAGTATACAGAAGGGGCAATTGTGTTAAATATTATTTATATTTGTGTATGTGCTATTTTTGTTGACATTATTATATGTGTATTATTTGTAGGGAGAGGACAGTCCATAAATTGTGATAACTTTTTTGTCCAATCCCATTGCTGTTTTATTTGCAATAAAATAATATTAAACTAAGGGGCAATCAAAAATGGACAATCTAGAGTAACTGACAACATAGGGTACACAAGACACAATATGTGTTGGACACCACTATACGTAAAGAAAACACAAATAACGTAAATAAGACATGAGCACTCCTACAAACAACTGAAGGTAAAGACGAACCGAACATCGTTTTTATGCGGAAATCGTAACGTAAAGACACATTAAAGGATAACACAAAAACAAAAAAAGATGAGCAACACAGACCCATCAAAAAATCGGGGACGGATTCCGGTGCTCGCGAAGGGTAAGCAGTTCCTGCTTCTTATAAGACACCCGCCGTGTTACTCACATATACATTGTACAATCAAGTCAGGTAAAAGTCTTAGGAGTGATAGAGGAAAGAAAACATATACGTAAAAAGTAAAAGATCCATTGTCATTAGATATTTAATGATAACGACCGTAGAATTTTTAGCGATAACTTCAGCCTAGGAGCAACGTAGCCTTGTTTGAGTAGCCTTTGTGTCGGTAGCTGATAGTTCTAATAATAAAACCCTAAATGCTCGCTTACTCGCAACGGTTATAACGGGATGCCATTACACGTAATGGAGCAGCCGCCGAGATTTTTTGTGATCGCTTACAGAGTTTCTGACGCCTGCATTTATCAATAATAAGACATAATCTTTCCGTTTGTCCATTATTATAACAAGTTTTTATCCCCTACCAGTATTTTAGAATGTAATTCCCACAAAATAAAAATCCATGTTTACTTTCTCTCTGAACATTTTGAATTTCGTCATTTCCGGCCTCACTATTTGGATGTCGATACCATATTTGGCGATTTGAGGCGTGAATGTTTACATCAGCCGTAATGAACGTGTAGTAAGAAATACCATATTTAGAAAAGCTCCGCCTTCCGTAGTTTCCGGTTATGGCAAACGATCGATAAATTTGAACAAGGTTGTTGCTACCTTTGAAAAGCATATATTTCTCAGCCAAACCGATTTAACAAGGACTGGGATCATCAGTAATAGTTATAATGAAATGTTTGAAGCGTAAATAGTGAGTTTTTATGTTTCAACTGCAACTTTTTTTTTGCTCTATTGTGACGAATGAGACCCAGTTGTAGCTCTGCCGAGACACAAGTTTGTCACAGGAGCTACATTATTGCAGCTAGTAGCTGAGTTCTGTCCAGAAAATTAGTTTGTAAATTCTTAGGGGTTGTTATGCAAACGGAAAATATAAGGTTTTATTTTGACTTTATTTATATTCTCAAGATGCTTTCCATTTTAAAAGATATTCTATATTTATATTCTCAAGATACTTTCCGTTTTAAAAGATATTCTAGTAATATTTGATCTAATATAAAAAAAATCGTAATTTCGCCCGTTATATTTTGTAATAACATCTCTATAAATAACAAAAACCAAATCACTTGATCTTTCGTCCCTTTTAAACAATGAAAGGTATTGTTATCTGCTCTTGTCTTCTATGAATCAGTTAGCAACTGATTGAATCTCAATTCAAGAAACTGTCATTTATTGAACAAACGTCAGAGAAAACTGAAGGAGCAATCTAGAATTATAATCCAGAGAGTCAGAGAAAACTGAAGGAGCAATCTAGAATTTAAAATCCAGAGACACAGGCAACATTGGACACACATACACGCACGCGCACGCGCACGCGCACGCACGCACGCACGCACGCACACACACACACACACACACACACACACACACACACACCTAGAAAGATGAGCAACACAGACAACACAAACATAACAAACCCCCCGGGTGAACCCAGTACAAACCAACCGGGGGTGAACCCAGTACAAACCCCCTGGGGTGAACCCAGTACAAATCTACCGGGATGAACCCAGTACAAACCTACCGGGGGTGAACCCAGTTGTCTGTGAGGGATTGAATCTCCTGGTATAGTCTGAGACTCATCTACCTGACATATAAAGTCAGACACCTATTAGTCAGATAGATCTTGTTGGATGTAGGAACTGTATAAACATATCTTATAAACTATATATTCTAGTGTTGAAGCAATTATATTATGATGGGGATGACTGAGTAAACCGGTATATTCCTTGAAAGCCACCGCCCAACAAAACAGGCCACAACGGCAGTACTGAAATATAAAACATCACTTAGACTACTGTTATTGTTCTTTCTAGTCATGGAACTGTTTAGTACCAAAATTGCAGTTTTATTGTTGGAGGAGACAGGGGAACACCACCGACATGTCGTACATCTTTGTAAGTGACTTGCTACAGGTCGGTGGTGTTCACCGGTTTCCTCCACAAATAAAACTGACCGCCACGATATACTAGTAAATGAAATATTGTTGAAAGTGGCGTTAAACACCATAACCCTACCCCTAAACCCGAAAACAGCCAATCAGAACACTTTATCCAATGCATGTGCTGACCTTCTTTTCATTTGTAATATGCAATTTGATTGGTCCATAAAAGTCTTAATGGAAATGTTTAATGTACTTCACCCATCACATGGTCAATTATGGTCAAAATTACTGATTACGTTTGTTCGGATAACGAATTCCGTGTATATGTAAAACAACTTCCTTATATTCGGATTCTATCTGTATATATATACAATATACGTACATTGTCCTATAGTCCAACAGTTCGATCATCGCCGACGGTTCTACAGTCCGACAAATATTTTAAAATATGAAGTGCTATTGAAGACCAGAAATGACCAGAACAGGAAATAAAGACCAAAAGCCGGAAATGTATTTTTATTATTAGTATTGGTTTATTCAAAAAATGACTTGAATTTATTGTGAAATTTGAAAAATAAATAAATAAATGAATAATTTCAATTCCCGTTCTTTTTCTAAATATAGAATATTGAAGATTAGAGAAGACAATTTTGTCACCACTGATTCAATCGAGCCAGAACCTTAAATTGTCAATGTTTGTCTATTTCATTCTTATCTAAAACTCAGCAAAGTCTCACGGGAACATATATAGCAGCTGTAATATGCAAAAATCTACTTCTCAGAAACCATTGATTGACCCGTGTACTGAAATCAGTAGTCAATATATGACCTCTGTAAAGATCTGGTATCAAATATAGTCACTACGGAACATAGTCATTTCTGAGTAGACAAAATAAACATTAAGATTATGTCAAAAGGCAACAAGGAAAGAGACGTGATATTAGATTTTTATATAATAATTAGAGAAGAAGATATTTGTCCTGTGACGTAATGATCAACAGATTCGTGAGAACGACTCACTTTGTGAAGAGCAGACCTACCCTTCCGGAGCACCTGAGTTAACCCCCGGTTTTTAGTGGCGTTCGTGTTACTCGATCTTTAGTTTTATATGTATGTTTTGTAGATCGTTATTTGTCTTTTTGTATTATTTCTTTTGGCCATTATGTTGTCTGTTCATTTTCGATATACGGATTCTGATTACACCTGTGCTATCTTCAAACTCCTCTTCAAGTTAACAAGTCCTAGTTTTAGTAACTATTTTTGTATGTGATAATTCGCATAATCATTTATCATCGCTCGTGTGGTGGAAAAAATCTGAACGCAGGGCTACGGTTATGGTGTTTAACGCCACTTTCAACAATATTTCAGTCGTGTCGTGGCGGTCAGTTTTATTGGTGGAGGAAACCGGAGTACACAGAGAACACCACCGACCTGCCCCAAGTCACTGAGAAACAATATCACATAATGTTGTATCGAGTACACCTCGCCATGAGCGGGATTCGAACTCACTCTGAACGCATGATGGCCTAACTATTTTAAAATATTTGTTTTACTTTGGTTATACTATGCTCTAGAGTTACATCTATCAGACTAACGGTTAAGACGATGTAGGACAATGTACATGTATAACTAAGGTATGCGCACAATATGATATCGAAAATTTAAACATCCACACCTTTTTATTTCGATGAATATAAGCGACCGAGTTGAACTCGGTATATGATCATAATTATGTGTACTCGGGTTATAATAATCTTATTGGCAAGCAGACAAGTGATTATTAGTACATGTATTACAAAATGTGTCCGAAATGACACGTACACTCGGAAGTTTATAACAACCACAGATAAGTAAACATAGAACATATTAAATATTTATACTTTGTACCCCAGGTAATACTCATGACCTTATTCATTTTCACATCAACCTTGAATATTTTTAAATCTTCCGCATGTTTAGAGATTATATTTTTAAATCTTCCGCATGTTTAAAGATTACATCACTATGAAACACAAAATACTATGTTCTAGAAGACATAAAGAAGAACTTTATTGTTTGGGCCCAAAAAACGAGTCTAATCCAGCCACATTTTATTGAAGTGCCTGTCCCATGGTTTGAGAGGTGATGCTAGGTGTAATTGAGAGGTGATGTATATGTGTGCTAGGTGTAGTTGAGAGGTGATGTATATGTGTGCTAGGTGTAGTTGAGAGGTGATGTATATGTGTGCTAGGTGTAGTTGGGAGGTGATTATATGTGTGCTAGGAGTTGTTGAGAGGTGATGTATATGTGTGCTAGGTGTAATTGAGAGGTGATGTATATGTGTGCTAGGTGTAGTTGAGAGGTGATGTATGTGTGCTAGGTGTAGTTGAGAAGTGATGTATATGTGTGCTAGGTGTAGGTGAGAGGTGATGTATATGTGTGCTAGGTGTAGTTGAGAGGTGATGTATATGTGTGCTAGGTGTAGTTGAGAGGTGATGTATATGTGTGCTAGGTGTAGTTGAGAGGTGATGTATATGTGTGCTAGGTGTAGTTGAGAGGTGATGTATATGTGTGCTAGGTGTAGTTGAGAGGTGATGTATATGTGTGCTAGGTGTAGTTGAGAGGTGATGTATGTGTGCTAGATGTAGTTGAGAGGTGATGTATATGTGTGCTAGATGTAGTTGAGAGGTGATGTATATGTGTACTAGGTGTAGTTGAGAGGTGATGTATATGTGTGCTAGGTGTAGTTGAGAAGTGATGTATATGTGTGCTAGGTGTAGCTGAGAGGTGATGTATATGTGTGCTAGGTGTAGGTGAGAGGTGATGTATATGTGTGCTAGGTGTATCCACAAATTTTCTATTGGATTTTGGAACTTTTCGGGTGCCACGCGTGGAGCAGGAACTGTTCACCCTTCCGGAGCACCTGGGTTCACCCCGAGTTTTAATGGAGTTTTTTTGTGTTGCTCGTTCTTTACTTTTCTGTGTAATGTTTTGTAGATCGTTGTTTGTCCTTTTGTACATTTTATTTTGGCCATTGTGGTGTCTGTCCTTCTCTTTACGGCTTCTGATTACCCCTTCGGAATCTTCAAACTTTTGACAGTGTGGTTCGTTTTGTTTTTCATTTTGTTCTCAATGTTTTCTGCTTGGTGAAAAGTCAAATAAAGATGGTCAACTTTGAACAAATTACATGCCCTGTTGGGTGGCAGGTGAAAAGTATGAACGTCTTCAATGATTTAGGGTAAGCTTAATACATGTACTGAGATCTAACATACTGCATCTTCATCAACCAATATTTTCGACGGTCAAATTGTCAGAATTATTAAATTCAATAGACTGAAATTCTGCGTTTTGTAAATACATGTAATACTTTTTATTTAAACTAATTCCAGCAAGAAACTGCACCGATTATCCGAAATATATGACTGGACGAAGGGCAATATTAAGAACACCAGACTGTTTCCGGTGTTAATCTATATATCGTTAACCTTTAAGGAGCATGATTAACACGGTCACATCAGTCAAATATTGGACGTGAGTTGGATTCGTGGCTAGACTGTCGGATTTATGTTGAAATATGTACACAGCCATTTGAAGTGAACTGGAAGGAAATTATATACTTGGTAAACGTAACTGTGGCTACGGGTAAACGTGCCTTTACAGAAAGGGTGTCATATGTTTCGTAGAGAGAGGGTTATGATGTTTAACGCCACTTGCAACACTATATCAGTTATATCGTGGTGGTCAGTTTTATTGGTGGTGGAGACATGTGTACCCGGAGAAAACCATAGACCTGCCGCAAGTCACTGATAAACTTTTATCACATAATGTTGTATCAAGTACACCTCACCATGAGCTGGAATTGAACTCACAACATTAGTGGTGATAGGCACTGATTGCACAGGTAGTTGTAAATCCAACTACCATACGATCACGACCATGACGGCCACTGTTGTATATAACATTTTTGTTCGATTGCTTTTGTTTGTTGGTTTGTTTTCTTTTACTTTCCTTTGTTTCGTTTCGTTTTTTCTGTTTGTTTCGTTTTATTTTGCCTTCTTTTGTTTTGCTTTGTTTTATTTTGCCTTCTTTTGTTTTATTTTGTTTTATTTTGCCTTCCTTTGTTTTGCTTTGTTTTATTTTGCCTTCCTTTGTTTTGCTTTGTTTTATTTTGCCTTCCTTTGTTTTGCTTTGTTTTATTTTGCCTTCCTTTGTTTTGCTTTGTTTTATTTTGCCTTCCTTTGTTTTGCTTTGTTTTATTTTGCCTTCCTTTGTTTTGCTTTGTTTTATTTTGCCTTCCTTTGTTTTGCTTTGTTTTATTTTGCCTTCCTTTGTTTTGCTTTGTTTTATTTTGCCTTCCTTTGTTTTGCTTTGTTTTAATTTGCCTTCTTTTGTTTTACTTTGTTTTATTTTGCCTTCCTTTGTTTTGCTTTGTTTTATTTTGCCTTCCTTTGTTTTGCTTTGTTTTAGTTTGCCTTCCTTTGTTTTGCTTTGTTTTATTTTGCCTTCCTTTGTTTTGCTTTGTTTTATTTTGCCTTCCTTTGTTTTGCTTTGTTTTAGTTTGCCTTCCTTTGTTTTGTTTTGTTTTATTTTGCCTTCCTTTGTTTTGCTTTGTTTTATTTTGCCTTCCTTTGTTTTGCTTTGTTTTATTTTGCCTTCTTTTGTTTTGCTTTGTTTTAGTTTGCCTTCCTTTGTTTTGCTTTGTTTTATTTTGCCTTCCTTTGTTTTGCTTTGTTTTATTTTGCCTTCCTTTGTTTTGCTTTGTTTTATTTTGCCTTCTTTTGTTTTACTTTGTTTTATTTTGCCTTCCTTTGTTTTGCTTTGTTTTATTTTGCCTTCCTTTGTTTTGCTTTGTTTTATTTTGCCTTCCTTTGTTTTGCTTTGTTTTATTTTGCCTTCCTTTGTTTTGCTTTGTTTTATTTTGCCTTCCTTTGTTTTGCTTTGTTTTATTTTGCCTTCCTTTGTTTTGCTTTGTTTTATTTTGCCTTCCTTTGTTTTGCTTTGTTTTATTTTGCCTTCCTTTGTTTTGCTTTGTTTTAGTTTGCCTTCCTTTGTTTTGTTTTGTTTTATTTTGCCTTCCTTTGTTTTGCTTTGTTTTATTTTGCCTTCCTTTGTTTTGCTTTGTTTTATTTTGCCTTCTTTTGTTTTGCTTTGTTTTAGTTTGCCTTCCTTTGTTTTGCTTTGTTTTATTTTGCCTTCCTTTGTTTTGCTTTGTTTTATTTTGCCTTCCTTTGTTTTGCTTTGTTTTATTTTGCCTTCTTTTGTTTTACTTTGTTTTATTTTGCCTTCCTTTGTTTTGCTTTGTTTTATTTTGCCTTCCTTTGTTTTGCTTTGTTTTATTTTGCCTTCCTTTGTTTTGCTTTGTTTTATTTTGCCTTCCTTTGTTTTGCTTTGTTTTATTTTGCCTTCCTTTGTTTTGCTTTGTTTTATTTTGCCTTCCTTTGTTTTGCTTTGTTTTATTTTGCCGTCCTTTGTTTTGCTTTGTTTTATTTTGCCTTCCTTTGTTTTGCTTTGTTTTATTTTGCCGTCCTTTGTTTTGCTTTGTTTTATTTTGCCTTCCTTTGTTTTGCTTTGTTTTATTTTGTTTCGTATTATTGTTTAATGTTATACATGTATGCACTTCATTGACATTTTCTAAAAATAATTTATTTAGATTGTTTAAAAATACATTTTGCGGGTAACCGCTATGATTTAAAGGAAATCCGATATATTGTGTAGGTTGATACGGCATGTAAAAGGAATTACTAATATTTTATATAAATAAAAACACAGGAATACCGACCTAGATTAAATGTATCCATTTCTGTAAATAACTCATAATTACCCAAAACCAGTGAGTCATTTGTATATGACAAACAGCCAGGGTGTTTCTAAAATTAGACGGGTGCTATGTTTGTCCCCGAATTACATTACATAGTGTACTTTCCACAAAATGTTCAAAATGAAAGCAAAACCCAAACCGTTTTTTTTTCTCACCACATGAAAGTCTAAATCCGTCCTTGTGGATCGGACAGTGGAGGCGCAAGTTTTAGGAGTCAACCGGACAGTTGGGTGCAAGTTTCAGGAGTGGACCGGCCAGTGGGGGTGCACGATTTAGGAGTGGACCGACCAGTGGGGCGCAAGTCTTAGGAGTGGGTCGGACAGTGGACAGTTTTCAAAGCTGTCAAGAAAAACAGAGATACTTGGTTAACTGGACAATTACAAATTCAGCTGCTTCTTAAATTTGGCCACAACAAGTATGGGGTGAGGATGCATACCCCTTTGCTCATAAGCCCCTGTTGTGTATGTACATTGTAGATCCTTTAAGATATATATATATTTCTTAAAAAGCAATAGCTATTAAATAACAATGAAAAAACTGTTAACAATATTGATCTGATACTATAAAACGTGTCTTCAAATTTCAGATATGTATGACATGTTTGTATAAACAAAGTCATAAGTAATATGAATAATATATTAAAATACCACACTGATATATACATGTAGGTCAATTCAATGTTTGCTTAACGTGATCTTAGACATTCTTTCTCACCTACATGCATTTCTTTGTAGTGATTACCTTGTTCCACATATTAAATTTGATAGAACAATATTTTTGCGATCGGTCCCTTAAAATCTACAAAATAAGAAAAATAAATTATATAGCCGTGATAAGCAAACTGTGCTATATTTAATATTGTGAAAATTTAGGAAAATGATCATACAAATTTATTAAACGCCGTCCACCAATGTATGCATCATTGGTACACATGGGAGATTTTCTGACGAGCTTCTCTCCTTCATCAACAGATTGGGATCGGATAGCGGTACATCGACTAGTGGAGTCAAAATCCTTGATTTAATTGCGACGATGAGAACCAAAATATAATAATTAGTTTAAAATTCCAATGGTAATAAAATATTCTAAAAGCTGATCTAGATTTTGTCGTTATGGGGCGATTGTTTCAATCAAATTCAAGATTATTTATTCTAAAGACACAGCTACTCTACTTTGATTGATTGATTATTGATTAACGTATAGCGAGCGGCCTTTCAGCTCAGAACGAGAACAAGTTAAACACTTAATATAAAACCCATATAGAAATGAGGGAAGGTTGAGCCAACCGGGACTACGGCCTTTGATTGCCACTGTGCACCCCTATTAGTCACCCGGGGCGTACTGAGCAGCTCTGTGAACCTTCACCAGTACATAACACTTTGTTAAAACAGGGCCATCTTAACAACATTATAGGCCCCTGTGAAAAGCAGTGCACTGGGACCCTACCTGCACAACCACTCACAGACATAACAATGTAAATGGTCGATAAACTTAAACATATATTTATTGTATTGGTACTTCCAACAAAATCAGTATTAAAACATTAAAAAATGCCGTACACAACATACATAGACTAACATCGGTCCCCTATGCTCGCTGGGCCCCCAGGCAACTTCCCAGTGTTTCCATGCATTAAAACGGCACTGACTTTGTATAATGTGTTTAATTTTACATGAACTTTACTGTAAAATTAAATGTATTTTTTTAAGATAAAATAAAAATCGTCAATGGCGTCAAGACCTATATTTTCCTGAGGATAGAAAATAACAGATTAACCACCTTCAACAAACATTCTTTATATTATCTATTAAATATCTGTTTGACTTACGATTGAATTACTAAATTTATACGTCATACGAAAAGAATTGATTATCTAATGGGTTATTTCCCCTGTCTATAAAATATTTATATTCACGGTATCATGAGTTGTGTACGTCATGTTTATTTTCACGACTTAGTTGGTGAAATATTTTCAAGGATGCAAAAAAAACCAGGAACTCGGCATTCTACGGTTCCTCCATTTAACATGTCCTATTAAATACTGATGAATGTGCAGTAAAACGTGTGACAGTTAAAATATTATATGGAATATTTTGTGCACAATGTATACACTTGAATCAACATGATAAATATCGCTGTAGACACAGGTCGCCATTATTTGGTGGGTTAAGTAGCCTACCTAGGTGACAAGAAAAGTGTGATACCAAACGTGGACCTTGAATTATATTCAGACAAATTGTTGAATCATATTTAGATTAACCTGGGTAAAAATAAGTTGCTGGACCAGAACCCCCACTCCCATAATAAGTTGCTGGACCACAACCCCCAATCCCATAATAAGTTGCTGGACCACAACCCCCACTCCCATAATAAGTTGCTGGACCACAACCCCCACTCCCATAATAAATTGCTGGATCACAACCCCCACTCCCATAATAAGTTGCTGGACCAGAACCCCCACTCCCATAATAAGTTGCTGGACCACAACCCCCAATCCCATAATAAGTTGCTGGACCAGAACCCCCACTCCCATAATAAGTTGCTGGACCACAACCCCCACTCCCATAATAAGTTGCTGGACCACAACCCCCAATCTCATAATAAGTTGCTGGACCACAACCCCCAATCCCATAATAAGTTGCTGGACCACAACCCCCACTCCCATAATAAGTTGCTGGACCAGAACCCCCACTCCCATAATAAGTTGCTGGACCACAACCCCCAATCCCATAATAAGTTGCTGGACCAGAACCCCCACTCCCATAATAAGTTGCTGGACCACAACCTCCAATCCCATAATAAGTTGCTGGACCACAACCCCCAATCCCATAATAAGTTGCTGGACCACAACCCCCACTCCCATAATAAATTGCTGGATCACAACCCCCACTCCCATAATAAGTTGCTGGACCAGAACCCCCACTCCCATAATAAGTTGCTGGACCACAACCCCCAATCCCATAATAAGTTGCTGGACCAGAACCCCCACTCCCATAATAAGTTGCTGGACCACAACCCCCACTCCCATAATAAGTTGCTGGACCACAACCCCCAATCCCATAATAAGTTGCTGGACCACAACCCCCAATCCCATAATAAGTTGCTGGACCACAACCCCCACTCCCATAATAAGTTGCTGGACCAGAACCCCCACTCCCATAATAAGTTGCTGGACCACAACCCCCACTCCCATAATAAGTTGCTGGACCACAACCCCCACTCCCATAATAAGTTGCTGGATCACAACCCCCACTCCCATAATAAGTTGCTGGACCAGAACCCCCACTCCCATAATAAGTTGCTGGACCACAACCCCCAATCCCATAATAAGTTGCTGGACCAGAACCCCCACTCCCATAATAAGTTGCTGGACCACAACCCCCAATCCCATAATAAGTTGCTGGACCACAACCCCCACTCCCATAATAAGTTGCTGGACCAGAACCCCCACTCCCATAATAAGTTGCTGGACCACAACCCCCACTCCCATAATAAGTTGCTGGACCACAACCCCCACTCCCATAATAAGTTGCTGGACCAGAACCCCCACTCCCATAATAAGTTGCTGGACCACAACCCCCAATCCCATAATAAGTTGCTGGACCACAACCCCCACTCCCATAATAAGTTGCTGGACCACAACCCCCACTCCCATAATAAGTTGCTGGACCAGAACCCCCACTCCCATAATAAGTTCCTGGACCACAACCCTCACTCCCATAATAAGTTGCTGGACCACAACCCCCAATCCCATAATAAGTTGCTGGACCACAACCCCCACTCCCATAATAAGTTGCTGGACCACAACCCCCACTCAAATAATAAGTTGCTGGACCACAACCCCCAATCCCATAATAAGTTGCTGGACCACAACCCCCACTCCCATAATAAGTTGCTGGACCACAACCCCCAATCCCATAATAAGTTGCTGGACCACAACCCCCACTCCCATAATAAGTTGCTGGACCACAACCCCCACTCCCATAATAAGTTGCTGGACCAGAACCCCAACTCCCATAATAAGTTGCTGGACCACAACCCCCACTCCCAATGTTTTAGTATTAACTGATTTGGTAACGTAACAAAGATAAATAAACCAAGTCTTTAAAGTATATAGCCATAATAAAGGTTAGAATTAGGAGTATGGTATTTAACGCCACTTGCAACAATTCTACCAGGGTCCAGTTAGTGTTTTAGCCGTATACCAACAATATTGTTTGGCTGTTGAGGAAACATTGGAGGGAGATTGAGTCGGTTGATGCCGTACAATTGTGACGTCTCAATACAGTAAATGTGTTACATTTTTTGTGTTCATGTCTCGTGTAAGAGCATATTAATATGTCGTTACGTTTCGTCTTTTAAAGAAGTCTGACTGTAATACAAATTCAGTGTAACACAATTGTATAGTCTACCTACTAGAGCCTACTTACTAGAGCCTACTTACTAGAGCCTACCTACCAGAGCCTTCCTACTAGAGCCTACCTTCCAGAGCCTACCAAAGAGTAAGGGAGTGATTATTGATTGTTGTTTAACATCAGGAGGTCAGTGTTTCAGTTAGATATATATACACAATGTATATCTACTAGTAGACTATTAGTCCCTGAGACTATCACGCCCCCCCCCCCCCCAGTAGTTTATTAATTTATTGCTGAAATTTACAGTTCCTAAATCATGTAATTTAATAAAAACCAAGGTTCTCCTCCCTCAGGCAAAGGTGAATTAGCTGATTTTAGCTATTCTGTTTTGGTCCTTTGGTTTTATTGCTGCCAAACTTTAAACTGTTTGGCTTTCTAATATTTCGACTTCGACCTGATGAAGGTTATTCCAGAAACGCGTCGTGCGCACTAAATTTGATATCAACGTTGTTATTATAAACAGGTGGGTGATATGTCAACTCTAAAGGCTAAATTGGCCATGACACCATCGAGATGGTCTATAAAAAAGTAGGAACAAGAAAGGCACCTGTTTCACTTCTTTTCCTACTCTATTTTGGAGTTTCATTCTGTACAAAGGGAGATAACACGTAGACTATTTATATCTTATTTCTGATTTAAAAGCTCACTAGAGCTGGTGTACTACAATTGTTTGATTCTTTCCGATTTTAAATAAAGCTTATTGTATTGTATTCAAGAACTCATTCCAATATTCGAGGAAAAGAGAAGTAGAAATGTTCACCACACATATACAAAAAGTATCCATTACTATTATATTTTACTATGTAGGTAATTTCAAATCAAAATTTTTCAAAACAATTATTTCATTGCAAATTCTTATTCGATTTGAATCATATTTAGATTAACCTGGGTAAAAATAAGTTGCTGGACCAGAACCTCCACTCCCATAATAAGTTGCAGGACCACAACCCCCACTCCCATAATAAGTTGCTGGACCACAACCCCCACTCCCAATGTTTTAGTATTAACTAATTTGGTAACGTAACAAAGATATGTAAACCAAGTCTTTAAAGTATATAGCCATAATAAAGGTTAGAATTAGGAGTATGGTATTTAACGCCACTTGCAACAATTCTACCAGGGTCCAGTTAGTGTTTTAGCCGTATACCAACAATATTGTTTGGCTGTTGAGGAAACATTGGAGGGAGATTGAGTCGGTTGATGCCGTACAATTGTGACGTCTCAATACAGTAAATGTGTTACATTTTTTGTGTTCATGTCTCGTGTAAGAGCATATTAATATGTCGTTACGTTTCGTCTTTTAAAGAAGTCTGACTGTAATACAAATTCAGTGTAACACAATTGTATAGTCTACCTACTAGAGCCTACTTACTAGAGCCTACTTACTAGAGCCTACCTACTAGAGCCTACTTACTAGAGCCTACCTACTAGAGCCTACCTACTAGAGCCTACCTACTAGAGACTACTTACTAGAGCCTACTTACTAGAGTCTACCTACCAGAGCCTACTTACTAGAGCCTACCTACTAGAGACTACTTACTAGAGCCTACTTACTAGAGCCTACCTACCAGAGCCTACTTACTAGAGCCTCCTTACTAGAGTCTACCTACCAGAGCCTACTTACTAGAGCCTACTTACTAGAGTCTACCTACCAGAGCCTACCTACTAGAGCTTACTTACTAGAGCCTACCTACTAAAGCCTACTTACTAGAGCCTACCTACTAGAGCCTACCTACTAGAGCCTACCTACTAGAGACTACCTACTAGAGACTACTTACTAGAGCCTACTTACTAGAGTCTACCTACCAGAGCCTACTTACTAGAGCCTACCTACTAGAGCCTACTTACTAGAGTCTACTTACTAGAGCCTACCTACTAGAGTCTACTTACTAGAGTCTACTTTCTAGAGCCTACCTACTAGAGCCTACTTACTAGAGTCTACTTACTAGAGCCTACCTACTAGAGTCTACTTACTAGAGTCTACTTACTAGAGCCTACCTACTAGAGCCTACTTACTAGAGTCTACTTACTAGAGCCTACCTACTAGAGCCTACTTACTAGAGCCTACCTACTAGAGCCTACCTACTAGAGTCTACTTACTAGAGTCTACTTACTAGAGCCTACCTACTAGAGTCTACTTACTAGAGTCTACTTACTAGAGCCTACCTACTAGAGCCTACCTACTAGAGTCTACTTACTAGAGCCTACCTACTAGAGTCTACTTACTAGAGTCTACTTACTAGAGCCTACCTACTAGAGCCTACTTACTAGAGTCTACTTACTAGAGCCTACCTACTAGAGCCTACTTACTAGAGCCTACCTACTAGAGCCTACCTACTAGAGACTACCTACTAGAGACTACTTACTAGAGCCTACTTACTAGAGTCTACCTACCAGAGCCTACTTACTAGAGCCTACCTACTATAGCCTACTTACTAGAGCCTACCTACTAGAGCCTACTTACTAGAGTCTACTTACTAGAGCCTACCTACTAGAGTCTACCTACCAGAGCCTACTTACCAGAGCCTTCCTACTAGAGCCTACCTTCCAGAGCCTACCAAAGAGTAAGGGAGTGATCATTGATTGTTGTTTAACATCAGGAGGTCAGTGTTTCAGTTAGATATATATACACAATGTATATCTGCTAGAAGACTATTAGTCCCTGAGACTATCACCCCCCCCCCCCCCCCAGTAGTTTATTAATTTATTGCTGAAATTTACAGTTCCTAAATCATGTAATTTAATAAAAACCAAGGTTCTCCTCCCTCAGGCAAAGGTGAATTAGCTGATTTTAGCTATTCTGTTTTGGTCCTTTGGTTTTATTGCTGCCAAACTTTAAACTGTTTGGCTTTCTAATATTTCGACTTCGACCTGATGAAGATTATTCCAGAAACGCGTCGTGCGCACTAAATTTGATATCAACCTTATTATTATAAACAGTTGGGTGATATGTCAACTCTAAAGGCTAAATTGGCCATGACACCATCGAGATGGTCTATAGAAAAGTAGGAACGAGAAAGGCACCTGTTTCACTTCTTTTCCTACTGTATTTTGGAGTTTCATTCTGTACAAAGGGAGATAACACGTAGACTATTTATATCTTATTTCTGATTTAAAAGCTCACTAGAGCTGGTGTACTACAATTGTTTGATTCTTTCCGATTTTAAATAAAGCTTATTGTATTGTATTCAAGAACTCATTCCAATATTCGAGGAAAAGAGAAGTAGAAATGTTCACCACATATATACAAAAAGTATCCATTACTATTATATTTTACTATGTAGGTAATTTCAAATCAAAATTTTTCAAAACAATTATTTCATTGCAAATTCTTATTCGATGTGAATCATATTTAGATTAACCTGGGTAAAAATAAGTTGTTGGACCAGAACCTCCACTCCCATAATAAGTTGCTGGACCACAACCCCCACTCCCATAATAAGTTCCTGGACCACAACCCCCACTCCCATAATAAGTTGTTAGACCACAACCCCCACTCCCATAATAAGTTGCTGGACCACAACCCCCACTCCCAATGTCTTAGTATTAACTAATTTGGTAACGTAACAAAGATAAGTAAACCAAGTCTTTAAAGTATATAGCCATAATAAAGGTTAGAATTAGGAGTATGGTATTTAACGCCACTTGCAACAATTTTACAAGGGTCCATTTAGTGTTTTAGCCGTATACCAACAATATTGTTTGGCTGTTGAGGAAACATTGGAGGGGGATTGAGTTGGTTGATGCCGTAAAATTGTGACGTCTCAATACAGTAAATATGTTACATCTTTTGTGTTCATGTTTCGTGTAAGAGCATATTAATATGTCGTTACGTTTCGTCTTTTAAAGAAGTCTGACTGTAATACAAATTCAGTGTAACACAATTGTATAGTCTACCTACTAGAGACTACTTACTAGAGCCTACCTATTAGAGCCTTCCTACCAGAGCCTACTTACTAGAGCCTTCCTACCAGAGCCTACTTACTAGAGCCTACTTACTAGAGCCTTCCTACCAGAGCCTACTTACTAGAGCCTACTTACTAGAGCCTACTTACTAGAGCCTACCTACCAGAGCCTACTTACTAGAGCCTACTTACTAGAGTCTACCTACCAGAGCCTACTTATTAGAGCCTACCTACTAGAGCCTACTTACTAGAGTCTACTTACTAGAGCCTACCTACTAGAGTCTACCTACTAGAGCCTACTTATTAGAGCCTACTTACTAGAGTCTACCTACCAGAGCCTACTTACTAGAGCCTACTTACTAGAGCCTACTTACTAGAGCCTACTTACTAGAGCCTTCCTACCAGAGCCTACTTACTAGAGCCTACTTACTAGAGCCTACTTACTAGAGTCTACTTACTAGAGCCTACCTACCAGAGCCTACTTACTAGAGCCTACTTACTAGAGTCTACCTACCAGAGCCTACTTACTAGAGCCTACCTACTAGAGCCTACCTACTAGAGACTACTTACTAGAGCCTACCTACCAGAGCCTACCTACTAGAGCCTACTTACTAGAGCCTACCTACCAGAGCCTACCTACTAGAGCCTACGTACTAGAGCCTACCTACTAGAGACTACTTACTAGAGCCTACCTACCAGAGCCTACCTACTAGAGCCTACTACTAGAGCCTACCTACCAGAGCCTACCTACCAGAGCCTACTTACTAGAGCCTACCTACTAGAGCCTACCTACTAGAGACTACTTACTAGAGCCTACCTACTAGAGACTACTTACTAGAGCCTACCTACTAGAGACTACTTACTAGAGCCTACTTACTAGAGCGTACCTACTAGAGCCTACTTACTAGAGCCTACCTACTAGAGCCTACTTACTAGAGTCTACTTACTAGAGCCTACCTACTAGAGTCTACCTACTAGAGCCTACTTACTAGAGCCTACCTACTAGAGACTACTTACTAGAGCCTACCTACTAGAGCCTACCTACTAGAGCCTACCTACTAGAGCCTACCTACCAGAGCCTACTTACTAGAGCGTACCTACTAGAGCCTACTTACTAGAGCCTACCTACTAGAGCCTACTTACTAGAATCTACTTACTAGAGCCTACCTACTAGAGTCTACCTACTAGAGCCTACTTACTAGAGCCTACTTACTAGAGTCTACCTACCAGAGCCTACTTACTAGAGCCTACCAAAGAGTAAGGGAGTGATTATTGCTTAACATCAGGAGATCAATCTTTCAGTTAGATATATATACACAATGTATATCTGCTAATAGACTATTAGTCCCTGAGACTATCACCCACCCCCCCCCCCCCCCCCCCAGTAGTTTATTAATTTATTGCTGAAATTTACAGTTCCTAAATCATGTAATTTAATAAAAACCAAGGTTCTCCTCCCTCAGGCAAAGGTGAATTAGCTGATTTTAGCTATTCTGTTTTGGTCCTTTGGTTTTATTGCTGCCAAGCTTTAAACTGTTTGGCTTTCTAATATTTCGACTTCGACCTGATGAAGATTATTCCAGAAACGCGTCGTGCGCACTAAATTTGATATCAACGTTATTATTATAAACAGGTGGGTGATATGTCAACTCTAAAGGCTAAATTGGCCACGACACCATCGAGATGGTCTATTAAAAGTAGGAACGAGAAAGGCACCTGTTTCACTTCTTTTCCTATTGTATTTTGGAGTTTCATTCTGTACAAAGGGAGATAACACGTAGAATATTTATATCTTATTTCTGATTTAAAAGCTCACTAGAGCTGGTGTACTACAATTGTTTGATTCTTTCCGATTTTAAATAAAGCTTATTGTATTGTATTCAAGAAATCATTCCAATATTCGAGGAAAAGAGAAGTAGAAATGTTCACCACACATATACAAAAAAGTATCCATTACTATTATATTTTACTATGAAGGTAATTTCAAATCAAAATTTTTCAAAACAATTATTTCATTGCAAATTCTTATTCGATTTGAATCATATTTAGATTAACCTGGGTAAAAATAAGTTGCTGGACCAGAACCTACACTCCCATAATAAGTTGCTGGACCACAACCCCCAATCCCATAATAAGTTGCTGGACCAGAACCCCCACTCCCAATGTTTTAATATTAACTAATTTGGTAACGTAACAAAGATATGTAAACCAAGTCTTTAAAGTATATAGCCATAATAAAGGTTAGAATTAGGAGTATGGTATTTAACGCCACTTGCAACAATTCTACCAGGGTCCATTTTAGTGTTTTAGCCGTATACCAACAATATTGTTTGGCTGTTGAGGAAACATTGGAGGGGAATTGAGTCGGTTGATGCCGTAAAATTGTAACGTCTCAATACAGTAAATGTGTTACATCTTTTGTGTTCATGTTTCGTGTAAGAGCATATTAATATGTCGTTACGTTTCGTCTTTTAAAGAAGTCTAACTGTAATACAAATTCAGTGTAACACAATTGTATAGTCTACCTACTAGAGCCTACCTACTAGAGCCTACTTACTAGAGCCTACCTACTAGAGCCTACTTACTAGAGCCTACTTACTAGAGCCTACTTACTAGAGCCTACGTACTAGAGCCTACTTACTAGACCCTACTTACTAGAGCATACCTACTAGAGCCTACTTACTAGAGCCTACTTACTAGAGCCTACTTACTAGAGCCTACCTACTAGAGCCTACCTACTAGAGCCTACTTACTAGAGCCTACTTACTAGAGCCTACCTACTAGAGTCTACTTACTAGAGCCTACTTACTAGAGCCTACATACTAGAGCCTACTTACTAGAGCCTATTTACTAGACCCTACATACCAGAGCCTACTTACTAGAGCCTACTTACTAGAGTCTACCTACCAGAGCCTACCTACTAGAGCCTACTTACTAGAGTCTACCTACTAGAGCCTACTTACTAGAGCATACTTACTAGAGCCTACCTACTAGAGCCTACTTACTAGAGCCTACTTACTAGAGTCTACATACCAGAGCCTACTTACTAGAGCCTACTTACTAGAGTCTACCTACTAGAGCCTACCTACTAGAGCCTACTTACTAGAGTCTACCTACTAGAGCCTACCTACTAGAGCCTACTTACTAGACCCTACCTACTAGAGCCTACTTACTAGAGCCTACCTTCCAGAGCCTACCTACTAGAGCCTACTTACTAGATCCTACCTACCAAAGCCTACCTACTAGAGCCTACTTACTAGAGCCTACTTACTAGAGTCTATCTACCAGAGCCTACTTACTAGAGTCTACCTACCAGAGCCTACTTACTAGAGCCTACTTACTAGAGTCTATCTACCAGAGCCTACTTACTAGAGTCTACCTACCAGAGCCTACTTACTAGAGCCTACCAAAGATTAAGGGAGTGATTATTGCTTAACATCAGGAGATCAATGTTTCAGTTAGATATATATACACAATGTATATTTGCTAGCGGACTATTAATCCCTGAGACTATCACCTCCCTCCCCTCCCCCCTCCCCCAGTAGTCAGTGCTTCGGCACTGACATGGTTTATTAATCTATTACTGAAATTTACAGTTCCTAAATCATGTAATAATAAAAAAAAACAATCAAGGTTCTCCTCCCTCAGGCAAAGGTGAATTAGCTGATTTTAGCTATTCTGTTTTGGTCCTTTGGTTTTATTGCTGCCAAGCTTTAAACTGTTTGGCTTTCTAATATTTCGACTTCGACCTGATGAAGATTATTCCAGAAACGCGTCGTGCGCACTAAATTTGATATCAACGTTATTATTATAAACAGTTGGGTGATATGTCAACTCTAAAGGCTAAATTGGCCATGACACCATCGAGATGGTCTATAAAAAAGTAGGAACGAGAAAGGCACCTGTTTCACTTCTTTTCCTACTGTATTTTGGAGTTTCATTTTGTACAAAGGGAGATAACACGTAGACTATTTACATCTTATTTCTGATTTAAAAGCTCACTAGAGCTGGTGTACTACAATTGTTTGATTCTTGCCGATTTTAAATAAAGCTTATTGTATTGTATTCAAGAACTCATTCCAATATTCGAGGAAAAGAGAAGTAGAAATGTTCACCACATATATACAAAAAGTATCCATTACTATTATATTTTACTATGAAGGTAATTTCAAATCAAAATTTTTCAAAACAATTATTTCATTGCAAATTCTTATTCGATTTGAATCATATTTAGATTAACCTGGGTAAAAATAAGTTGCTGGACCAGAACCTCCACTCTCATAATAAGTTGCTGGACCACAACCCCCACTCCCATAATAAGTTGCTGGACCACAACCCCCACTCCCAATGTTTTAGTATTAACTAATTTGGTAACGTAACAAAGATATGTAAACCAAGTCTTTAAAGTATATAGCCATAATAAAGGTTAGAATTAGGAGTATGGTATTTAACGCCACTTGCAACAATTTTACCAGGGTCCAGTTAGTGTTTTAGCCGTATACCAACAATATTGTTTGCCTGTTGAGGAAACATTGGAGGGGGATTGAGTCGGTTGATGCCGTACAATTGTGACGTCTCAATACAGTAAATGTGTTACATTTTTTGTGTTCATGTTTCGTGTAAGAGCATATTAATATGTCGTTACGTTTCGTCTTTTAAAGAAGTCTGACTGTAATACAAATTCAGTGTAACACAATTGTATAGTCTACCTACTAGAGACTACTTACTAGAGCCTACTTACTAGAGCCTACCTACTAGAGCCTACCTACTAGAGCCTACTTACTAGAGCCTACCTACTAGAGCCTACCTACTAGAGCCTACTTACTAGAGCCTACTTACTAGAGCCTACCTACTAGAGCCTACCTACCAGAGCCTTCCTACTAGAGCCTACCTTCCAGAGCCTACCAAAGAGTAAGGGAGTGATTATTGATTGTTGTTTAACATCAGGAGGTCAGTGTTTCAGTTAGATATATATACACAATGTATATCTGCTAGTAGACTATTAGTCCCTGAGACTATCACCCCCCCCTCCCTCCCTCCCCCCCCCCCAGTAGTTTATTAATTTATTGCTGAAATTTACAGTTCCTAAATCATGTAATTTAATAAAAACCAAGGTTCTCCTCCCTCAGGCAAAGGTGAATTAGCTGATTTTAGCTATTCTGTTTTTGGTCCTTTGGTTTTATTGCTGCCAAACTTTAAACTGTTTGGCTTTCTAATATTTCGACTTCGACCTGATGAAGATTATTCCAGAAACGCGTCGTCCGCACTAAATTTGATATCAACGTTATTATTATAAACAGGTGGGTGATATGTCAACTCTAAAGGCTAAATTGGCCATGACACCATCGAGATGGTCTAATAAAAAGTAGGAACGAGAAAGGCACCTGTTTCACTTCTTTTCCTACTGTATTTTGGAGTCTCATTCTGTACAAAGGGAGATAACACGTAGAATATTTATATCTTATTTCTGATTTAAAAGCTCACTAGAGCTGGTGTACTACAATTGTTTGATTCTTGCCGATTTTAAATAAAGCTTATTGTATTATATTCAAGAACTCATTCCAATATTCGAGGAAAAGAGAAGTAGAAATGTTCACCACACATATACAAAAAGTATCCATTACTATTATATTTTACTATGTAGGTAATTTCAAATCAAAATTTTTCAAAACAATTATTTCATTGCAAATTCTTATTCGATGTGAATCATATTTAGATTAACCTGGGTAAAAATAAGTTGCTGGACCAGAACTCCCACTTCCATAATAAGTTGCTGGACCACAACCCCCACTCCCATAATAAGTTCCTGGACCACAACCCCCACTCCCATAATAAGTTGTTGGACCACAACCCCCACTCCCATAATAAGTTGCTGGACCACAACCCCCACTCCCAATGTTTTAGTATTAACTAATTTGGTAACGTAACAAAGATAAGTAAACCAAGTCTTTAAAGTATATAGCCATAATAAAGGTTAGAATTAGGAGTATGGTATTTAACGCCACTTGCAACAATTTTACCAGGGTCCATTTAGTGTTTTAGCCGTATACCAACAATATTGTTTGGCTGTTGAGGAAACATTGGAGGGGGATTGAGTCGGTTGATGCCGTAAAATTGTGACGTCTCAATAGAGTAAATATGTTACATTTTTTGTGTTCATGTTTCGTGTAAGAGCATATTATATGTCGTTAAGTTTCGTCTTTTAAAGAAGTCTGACTGTAATACAAATTCAGTGTAACACAATTGTATAGTCTACCTACTAGAGCCTACCTACTAGAGCCTACCTACTAGAGCCTACTTTCTAGAGCCTACTTACTAGAGCGTACCTACTAGAGCCTACCTACTAGAGCCTACCTACTAGAGCCTACTTACTAGAGTGTACCTACTAGAGCCTACTTACTAGAGCGTACCTACTAGATCCTACCTACTAGAGCCTACTTACTAGAGCCTACCTACTAGAGCCTACTTACTAAAGCCTACCTACTAGAGCCTACTTACTAGAGGCTACCTACTATAGCCTACCTACTAGAGCCTACTTACTAGAGCCTACCTACTAGAGCCTACTTACTAGAGGCTACCTACTAGAGCCTACTTACTAGAGGCTACCTACTAGAGCCTACCTACTAGAGCCTACTTACTAGAGCCTACCTACTAGAGCCTACCTACCAGAGCCTACTTACTAGAGCCTACCTACTAGAGCCTACTTACAAGAGGCTACCTACTAGAGCCTACTTACTAGAGGCTACCTACTAGAGCCTACTTACTAAAGCCTACCTACTAGAGCCTACTTACTAGAGGCTACCTACTAGAGCCTACTTACTAGAGGCTACCTACTAGAGCCTACTTACTAGAGGCTACCTACTAGAGCCTACCTAATAGAGCCTACTTACTAGAGCCTACCTACTAGACCCTATCTACCAGAGCCTACTTACTAGAGCCTACCTACTAGAGCCTACCTACTAGAGCCTACTTACTAGAGCCTACCTACTAGAGCCTACTTACTAGAGGCTACCTACTAGAGCCTACCTACCAGAGCCTACTTACTAGAGCCTACCTACTAGAGCCTACTTACTAGAGGCTACCTACTAGAGCCTACTTACTAGAGGCTACCTACTAGAGCCTACCTACTAAAGCCTACTTACTAGAGCCTACCTACTAGAGCCTACCTACTAGAGCCTACCAAAGAGTAAGGGAGTGATTATTGCTTAACATCAGGAGATCAATGTTTCAGTTAGATATATATACACAATGTATATCTACCAATGGACTATTAGTCCCTGAGACTATCACCTCCTCTCTCCCCCCCCCCCTCCTCCTCCTCCCCCAGTAGTCAGTGCTTCGGCACTGACATGGTTTATTAATTTATTACTGAAATTTACAGTTCCTAAATCATGTAATAATAAAAAAAAACAATCAAGGTTCTCCTCCCTCAGGCAAAGGTGAATTAGCTGATTTTAGCTATTCTGTTTTGGTCCTTTGGTTTTATTGCTGCCAAACTTTAAACTGTTTGGCTTTCTAATATTTCGACTTCGACCTGATGAAGATTATTCCAGAAACGCGTCGTGCGCACTAAATTTGATATCAACGTTATTATTATAAACAGTTGGGTGATATGTCAACTCTAAAGGCTAAATTGGCCATGACACCATCGAGATGGTCTATAAAAAAGTAGGAACGAGAAAGGCACCTGTTTCACTTCTTTTCCTACTGTATTTTGGAGTTTCATTCTGTACAAAGGGAGATAACACGTAGACTATTTATATCTTATTTCTGATTTAAAAGCTCACTAGAGCTGGTGTACTACAATTGTTTGATTCTTGCCGATTTTAAATAAAGCTTATTGTATTGTATTCAAGAACTCATTCCAATATTCGAGGAAAAGAGAAGTAGAAATGTTCACCACATATATACAAAAAGTATCCATTACTATTATATTTTACTATGAAGGTAATTTCAAATCAAAATTTTTCAAAACAATTATTTCATTGCAAATTCTTATTCGATGTGAATCATATTTAGATTAACCTGGGTAAAAATAAGTTGCTGGACCAGAACCCCCACTTCCATAATAAGTTGCTGGACCACAACCCCCACTCCCATAATAAGTTCCTGGACCACAACCCCCACTCCCATAATAAGTTGTTGGACCACAACCCCCACTCCCATAATAAGTTGCTGGACCACAACCCCCACTCCCATAATAAGTTCCTGGACCACAACCCCCACTCCCATAATAAGTTGTTGGACCACAACCCCCACTCCCATAATAAGTTGCTGGACCACAACCCCCACTCCCATAATAAGTTCCTGGACCACAACCCCCACTCCCATAATAAGTTGTTGGACCACAACCCCCACTCCCATAATAAGTTGTTGGACCACAACCCCCACTCCCATAATAAGTTGCTGGACCACAACCCCCACTCCCAATGTTTTAGTATTAACTAATTTGGTAACGTAACAAAGATAAGTAAACCAAGTCTTTAAAGTATATAGCCATAATAAAGGTTAGAATTAGGAGTATGGTATTTAACGCCACTTGCAACAATTTTACCAGGGTCCATTTAGTGTTTTAGCCGTATACCAACAATATTGTTTGGCTGTTGAGGAAACATTGGAGGGGGATTGAGTCGGTTGATGCCGTAATATTGTGACGTCTCAATACAGTAAATATGTTACATTTTTTGTGTTCATGTTTCGTGTAAGAGCATATTATATGTCGTTAAGTTTCGTCTTTTAAAGAAGTCTGACTGTAATACAAATTCAGTGTAACACAATTGTATAGTCTACCTACTAGAGCCTACCTACTAGAGCCTACTTACTAGAGCCTACCTACTAGAGCCTACCTACTAGAGCCTACTTTCTAGAGCCTACTTACTAGAGCCTACCTACTAGAGGCTACCTACTAGAGCCTACTTACTAGAGTGTACCTACTAGAGCCTACTTACCAGAGCGTACCTACTAGATCCTACCTACTAGAGCCTACTTACTAGAGCCTACCTACTAGAGCCTACTTACTAAAGCCTACCTACTAGAGCCTACTTACTAGAGGCTACCTACTAGAGCCTACCTACTAGAGCCTACTTACTAAAGCCTACCTACTAGAGCCTACTTACTAGAGGTTACCTACTAGAGCCTACTTACTAGAGGCTACCTACTAGAGCCTACCTACTAGAGCCTACTTACTAGAGCCTACCTACTAGAGCCTACCTACCAGAGCCTACTTACTAGAGCCTACCTACTAGAGCCAACTTACTAGAGGCTACCTACTAGAGCCTACTTACTAGAGGCTACCTACTAGAGCCTACTTACTAGAGCCTACCTACTAGAGCCTACCTACCAGAGCCTACTTACTAAAGCCTACCTACTAGAGCCTACTTACTAGAGGCTACCTACTAGAGCCTACTTACTAGAGGCTACCTACTAGAGCCTACTTACTAGAGGCTACCTACTAGAGCCTACCTAATAGAGCCTACTTACTAGAGCCTACCTACTAGAGCCTACCTACCAGAGCCTACTTACTAGAGCCTACCTTCTAGAGCCTACTTACTAGAGCCTACCTACTAGAGCCTACCTACTAGAGCCTATTTACTAGAGCCTACCTACTAGAGCCTACTTACTAGAGGCTACCTACTAGAGCCTACCTACCAGAGCCTACTTACTAGAGCCTACCTACTAGAGCCTACTTACTAGAGGCTACCTACTAGAGCCTACTTACTAGAGGCTACCTACTAGAGCCTACCTACTAGAGCCTACTTACTAGAGCCTACCTACTAGAGCCTACCTACTAGAGCCTACCAAAGAGTAAGGGAGTGATTATTGCTTAACATCAGGAGATCAATGTTTCAGTTAGATATATATACACAATGTATATCTACCAATGGACTATTAGTTCCTGAGACTATCACCTCCTCTCTCCCCCCCCCTTTCAATAGTCAGTGCTTCGGCACTGACATGGTTTATTAATTTATTACTGAAATTTACAGTTCCTAAATCATGTAATTATAAAAAAAAACAATCAAGGTTCTCCTCCCTCAGGCAAAGGTGAATTAGCTGATTTTAGCTATTCTGTTTTGGTCCTTTGGTTTTATTGCTGCCAAACTTTAAACTGTTTGGCTTTCTAATATTTCGACTTCGACCTGATGAAGATTATTCCAGAAACGCGTCGTGCGCACTAAATGTGATATCAACCTTATTATTATAAACAGTTGGGTGATATGTCAACTCTAAAGGCTAAATTGGCCACGACACCATCGAGATGGTCTATTAAAAAGTAGGAACGAGAAAGGCACCTGTTTCACTTCTTTTTCTACTGTATTTTGGAGTTTCATTCTGTACAAAGGGAGATAACACGTAGACTATTTATATCTTATTTCTGATTTAAAAGCTCACTAGAGCTGGTGTACTACAATTGTTTGATTCTTTCCGACTTTAAATAAAGCTTATTGTATTGTATTCAAGAACTCATTCCAATATTCGAGGAAAAGAGAAGTAGAAATGTTCACCACACATATACAAAAAGTATCCATTACTATTATATTTTACTATGAAGGTAATTTCAAATCAAAATTTTTCAAAACAATTATTTCATTGCAAATTCTTATTCGATTTGAATCATATTTAGATTAACCTGGGTAAAAATAAGTTGCTGGACCAGAACCTCCACTCCCATAATAAGTTGCTGGACCACAACCCCCACTCCCATAATAAGTTGCTGGACCACAACCCCCACTCCCAATGTTTTAGTATTAACTAATTTGGTAACGTAGCAAAGATATGTAAACCAAGTCTTTAAAGTATATAGCCATAATAAAGGTTAGAATTAGGAGTATGGTATTTAACGCCACTTGCAACAATTCTACAAGGGTCCAGTTAGTGTTTTAGCCGTATACCAACAATATTGTTTGGCTGTTGAGGAAACATTGGAGGGGGATTGAGTCGGTTGATGCCGTACAATTGTGACGTCTCAATACAGTAAATGTGTTACATTTTTTGTGTTCATGTCTCGTGTAAGAGCATATTAATATGTCGTTACGTTTCGTCTTTTAAAGAAGTCTGACTGTAATACAAATTCAGTGTAACACAATTGTATAGTCTACCTACTAGAGCCTACTTACTAGAGCCTACTTACTAGAACCTACCTACCAGAGCCTTCCTACTAGAGCCTACCTTCCAGAGCCTACCAAAGAGTAAGGGAGTGATTATTGATTGTTGTTTAACATCAGGAGGTCAGTGTTTCAGTTAGATATATATACACAATGTATATCTGCTAGTAGACTATTAGTCCCTGAGACTATCACCCCCCCCCCCCCCCCCCCAGTAGTTTATTAATTTATTGCTGAAATTTACAGTTCCTAAATCATGTAATTTAATAAAAACCAAGGTTCTCCTCCCTCAGGCAAAGGTGAATTAGCTGATTTTAGCTATTCTGTTTTGGTCCTTTGGTTTTATTGCTGCCAAACTTTAAACTGATTGGCTTTCTAATATTTCGACTTCGACCTGATGAAGATTATTCCAGAAACGCGTCGTGCGCACTAAATTTGATATCAACCTTATTATTATAAACAGGTGGGTGATATCTCAACTCTAAAGGCTAAATTGGCCATGACACCATCGAGATGGTCTATAAAAAAGTAGGAACGAGAAAGGCACCTGTTTCACTTCTTTTCCTACTGTATTTTGGAGTTTCATTCTGTACAAAGGGAGATAACACGTAGACTATTTATATCTTATTTCTGATTTAAAAGCTCACTAGAGCTGGTGTACTACAATTGTTTGATTCTTTCCGATTTTAAATAAAGCTTATTGTATTGTATTCAAGAACTCATTCCAATATTCGAGGAAAAGAG
Source organism: Bathymodiolus septemdierum (assembly GCA_963383655.1). Classification (NCBI taxonomy): domain Eukaryota; kingdom Metazoa; phylum Mollusca; class Bivalvia; order Mytilida; family Modiolidae; genus Bathymodiolus; species Bathymodiolus septemdierum. Next base: position 7,751,523 of record OY726525.1, on the reverse strand, counting down.
AAGTAGAAATGTTCACCACATATATACAAAAAGTATCCATTACTATTATATTTTACTATGTAGGTAATTTCAAATCAAAATTTTTCAAAACAATTATTTCATTGCAAATTCTTATTCGATGTGAATCATATTTAGATTAACCTGGGTAAAAATAAGTTGCTGGACCACAACCCCCACTCCCATAATAAGTTGCTGGACCACAACCCCCACTTTCATAATAAGTTGCTGGACCACAACCCCCACTCCCATAATAAGTTGCTGGACCAGAACCCCCACTCCCATAATAAGTTGCTGGACCATAACCCCTACTCCCATAATAAGTTGCTGGACCAGAACCCCCACTCCCAATGTTTTAGTATTAACTAATTTGGTAACGTAACAAAGATAAGTAAACCAAGTCTTTAAAGTATATAGCCATAATAAAGGTTAGAATTAGGAGTATGGTATTTAACGCCACTTGCAACAATTTTACCAGGGTCCATTTAGTGTTTTAGCCGTATACCAACAATATTGTTTGGCTGTTGAGGAAACATTGGAGGGGGATTGAGTTGGTTGATGCCGTACAATTGTGACGTCTCAATACAGTAAATATGTTACATCTTTTGTGTTCATGTTTCGTGTAAGAGCATATTAATATGTCGTTACGTTTCGTCTTTTAAAGAAGTCTGACTGTAATACAAATTCAGTGTAACACAATTGTATAGTCTACCTACTAGAGACTACTTACTAGAGCCTACCTACTAGAGCCTACCTACCAGAGCCTACTTACTAGAGTCTACCTACCAGAGCCTACTTACTAGAGCCTACTTACTAGAGCCTACCTACTAGAGCCTACTTACTAGAGCCTACCTACTAGAGTCTACCTACCAGAGCCTACTTACTAGAGCCTACCTACTAGAGCCTACCTACCAGAGCCTACTTACTAGAGCCTACTTACTAGAGCCTACTTACTAGAGCCTACCTACTAGAGTCTACTTACTAGAGTCTACTTACTAGAGCCTACTTACTAGAGTCTACCTACCAGAGCCTACTTACTAGAGCCTACCTACTAGAGTCTACTTACTAGAGCCTACTTACTAGAGCCTACTTACTAGAGTCTACCTACCAGAGCCTACTTACTAGAGCCTACCTACTAGAGTCTACTTACTAGAGCCTACTTACTAGAGCCTACTTACTAGAGCCTACTTACTAGAGCCTACCTACTAGAGTCTACTTACTAGAGCCTACCTACTAGAGTCTACTTACTAGAGCCTACTTACTAGAGCCTACTTACTAGAGCCTACTTACTAGAGCCTACCTACTAGAGTCTACTTACTAGAGCCTACTTACTAGAGCCTACTTACTAGAGCCTACCTTCTAGAGCCTACCTACTAGAGCCTACTTACTAGAGCCTACCTACTAGAGACTACTTACTAGAGCCTACCTACCAGAGCCTACTTACTAGAGCCTACTTACTAGAGCCTACTTACTAAAGCCTACCTACCAGAGCCTACTTACTAGAGTCTACCTACCAGAACCTACTTACTAGAGCCTACCTACTAGAGCCTACTTACTGGAGTCTACTTACTAGAGTCTACCTACTAGAGCCTACTTACTAGAGCCTACTTACTAGAGTCTACCTACCAGAGCCTACTTACTAGAGCCTACCAAAGAGTAAGGGAGTGATTATTGCTTAACATCAGGAGATCAATGTTTCAGTTAGATATATATACACAATGTATATCTGCTAGCGGACTAGTAGTCCCTGAGAATATCACCCCCCTCCTCCTCCCCCAGTAGTCAGTGCTTCGGCACTGACATGGTTTATTAATTTATTACTGAAATTTACAGTTCCTAAATCATGTAATTTAATAAAAACCAAGGTTCTTCTCCCTCAGGCAAAGGTGACTTAGCTGATTTTAGCTATTCTGTTTTGGTCCTTTGGTTTTATTGCTGCCAAACTTTAAACTGTTTGGCTTTCTAATATTTCGACTTCGACCTGATGAAGATTATTCCAGAAACGCGTCGTGCGCACTAAATTTGATATCAACTTATTATTATAAACAGTTGGGTGATATGTCAACTCTAAAGGCTAAATTGGCCATGACACCATCGAGATGGTCTATAAAAAAGTAGGAACGAGAAAGGCACCTGTTTCACTTCTTTTCCTACTGTATTTTGGAGTTTCAATCTGTACAAAGGGAGATAACACGTAGACTATTTATATCTTATTTCTGATTTAAAAGCTCACTAGAGCTGGTGTACTACAATTGTTTGATTCTTGCCGACTTTAAATAAAGCTTATTGTATTGTATTCAAGAACTCATTCCAATATTCGAGGAAAAGAGAAGTAGAAATGTTCACCACATACATACAAAAAGTATCCATTACTATTATATTTTACTATGAAGGTAATTTCAAATCAAAAGTTTTCAAAACAATTATTTCATTGCAAATTCTTATTCGATTTGAATCATATTTAGATTAACCTGGGTAAAAATAAGTTGCTGGACCAGAACCTCCACTCCCATAATAAGTTGCTGGACCACAACCCCCACTCCCATAATAAGTTGCTGGACCACAACCCCCACTCCCAATGTTTTAGTATTAACTAATTTGGTAACGTAACAAAGATATGTAAACCAAGTCTTTAAAGTATATAGCCATAATAAAGGTTAGAATTAGGAGTATGGTATTTAACGTCACTTGCAACAATTCTACCAGGGTCCAGTTAGTGTTTTAGCCGTATACCAACAATATTGTTTGGCTGTTGAGGAAACATTGGAGGGGGATTGAGTCGGTTGATGCCGTACAATTGTGACGTCTCAATACAGTAAATGTGTTACATTTTTTGTGTTCATGTCTCGTGTAAGAGCATATTAATATGTCGTTACGTTTCGTCTTTTAAAGAAGTCTGACTGTAATACAAATTCAGTGTAACACAATTGTATAGTCTACCTACTAGAGCCTACTTATTAGAGCCTACCTACTAGAGACTACTTACTAGAGCCTACTTACTAGAGCCTACTTACTAGAGCCTACCTACCAGAGCCTACTTACGAGAGCCTTCCTAATAGAGTCTACTTACTAGAGCCTACTTACTAGAGCCTACCTACCAGAGCCTACCTACCAGAGCCTACTTACTAGAGTCTACCTACCAGAGCCTACTTACTAGAGCCTACTTACTAGAGCCTACCTACTAGAGCCTACTTACTAGAGCCTACTTACTAGAGCCTACCTACCAGAGCCTACCTACTAGAGACTACTTACTAGAGCCTACCTACTAGAGCCTACTTACTAGAGCCTACTTACTAGAGCCTACCTACCAGAGCCTACTTACTAGAGCCTACTTACTAGAGTCTACTTACTAGAGCCTACTTACTAGAGCCTACTTACTAGAGCCTACCTACCAGAGCCTACTTACTAGAGCCTACTTACTAGAGCCTACCTACTAGAGCCTACTTACTAGAGCCTACTTACTAGAGCCTACCTACCAGAGCCTACCTACTAGTGCCTACCTACAAGAGACTACTTACTAGAGCCTACTTACTAGAGCCTACCTACCAGAGCCTACTTACTAGAGCCTACTTACTAGAGTCTACCTACCAGCGCCTACTTACTAGAGCCTACCTACTAGAGCCTACTTACTAGAGCCTACCTACTAGAGCCTACCTACTAGAGACTACTTACTAGAGCCTACCTACTAGAGCCTACTTACTAGAGCCTACCTACCAGAGCCTACTTACTAGAGCCTACTTACTAGAGCCTACCTACCAGAGCCTTCCTACTAGAGCCTACCTTCCAGAGCCTACCAAAGAGTAAGGGAGTGATTATTGATTGTTGTTTAACATCAGGAGGTCAGTGTTTCAGTTAGATATATATACACAATGTATATCTGCTAGTAGACTATTAGTCCCTGAGACTATAACCCCCCCCCCCCCAGTAGTTTATTAATTTATTGCTGAAATTTACAGTTCCTAAATCATGTAATTTAATAAAAACCAAGGTTCTCCTCCCTCAGGCAAAGGTAAATTAGCTGATTTTAGCTATTCTGTTTTGGTCCTTTGGTTTTATTGCTGCCAAACTTTAAACTGTTTGGCTTTCTAATATTTCGACTTCGACCTGATGAAGATTATTCCAGAAACGCGTCGTGCGCACTAAATTTGATATCAACGTTATTATTATAAACAGTTGGGTGATATGTCAACTCTAAAGGCTAAATTGGCCACGTCACCGTCAAGATGGTCTATAAAAAGTAGGAACGAGAAAGGCACCTGTTTCACTTCTTTTCCTACTGTATTTTGGAGTTTCATTCTGTACAAAGGGAGATAACACGTAGACTATTTATATCTTATTTCTGATTTAAAAGCTCACTAGAGCTGGTGTACTACAATTGTTTGATTCTTTCCGACTTTAAATAAAGCTTATTGTATTGTATTCAAGAACTCATTCCAATATTCGAGGAAAAGAGAAGTAGAAATGTTCACCACACATATACAAAAAGTATCCATTACTATTATATTTTACTATGAAGGTAATTTCAAATCAAAATTTTTCAAAACAATTATTTCATTGCAAATTCTTATTCGATTTGAATCATATTTAGATTAACCTGGGTAAAAATAAGTTGCTGGACCAGAACCTCCACTCCCATAATAAGTTGCTGGACCACAACCCCCACTCCCATAATAAGTTGCTGGACCACAACCCCCACTCCCAATGTTTTAGTATTAACTAATTTGGTAACGTAACAAAGATATGTAAACCAAGTCTTTAAAGTATATAGCCATAATAAAGGTTAGAATTAGGAGTATGGTATTTAACGCCACTTGCAACAATTCTACAAGGGTCCAATTAGTGTTTTAGCCGTATACCAACAATATTGTTTGGCTGTTGAGGAAACATTGGAGGGGGATTGAGTCGGTTGATGCCGTACAATTGTGACGTCTCAATACAGTAAATGTGTTACATTTTTTGTGTTCATGTCTCGTGTAAGAGCATATTAATATGTCGTTACGTTTCGTCTTTTAAAGAAGTCTGACTGTAATACAAATTCAGTGTAACACAATTGTATAGTCTACCTACTAGAGCCTACTTACTAGAGCCTACTTACTAGAGCCTACTTTCTAGAGCCTACCTACTAGAGTCTACTTACTAGAGTCTACCTACCAGAGCCTACTTACTAGAGCCTACCTACTAGAGCCTACCTACCAGAGCCTACTTACTAGAGCCTACCTACCAGAGCCTACTTACTAGAGCCTACTTACTAGAGCCTACTTTCTAGAGCCTACTTACTAGAGCGTACCTACTAGAGCCTACCTACTAGAGCCTACTTACTAGAGCGTACCTACTAGAGCCTACCTACTAGAGCCTACTTACTAGAGCGTACCTACTAGAGCCTACTTACTAGAGCGTACCTACTAGATCCTACCTACTAGAGCCTACTTACTAGAGCCTACCTACTAGAGCCTACTTACTAGAGCCTACCTACTAGAGCCTACTTTCTAGAGCCTACTTACTAGAGCGTACCTACTAGAGCCTACCTACTAGAGCCTACTTACTAGAGCGTACCTACTAGAGCCTACTTACTAGAGCGTACCTACTAGATCCTACCTACTAGAGCCTACTTACTAGAACCTACCTACTAGAGCCTACTTACTAAAGCCTACCTACTAGAGCCTACTTACTAGAGGCTACCTACTAGAGCCTACTTACTAGAGGCTACCTACTAGAGCCTACCTACTAGAGCCTACTTACTAGAGCCTACCTACTAGAGCCTACTTACTAGAGCCTACTTACTAGAGGCTACCTACTAGAGCCTACCTACTAGAGCCTACTTACTAGAGCCTACCTACTAGAGTCTACTTACTAGAGTCTACTTACTAGAGTCTACCTACCAGAGCCTACTTACTAAAGCCTACCTACTAGAGCCAACTTACTAGAGCGTACCTACTAGAGCCTACCTACTAGAGCCTACTTACTAGAGCGTATCTACTAGAGCCTACCTACTAGAGCCTACTTACTAGAGCGTACCTACTAGAGCCTACTTACTAGAGCGTACCTACTAGATCCTACCTACTAGAGCCTACTTACTAGAGCCTACCTACTAGAGCCTACTTACTAGAGCCTACCTACTAGAGCCTACCTACCAGAGCCTACTTTCTAGAGCCTACTTACTAGAGCGTACCTACTAGAGCCTACCTACTAGAGCCTACTTACTAGAGCGTACCTACTAGAGCCTACTTACTAGAGCGTACCTACTAGATCCTACCTACTAGAGCCTACTTACTAGAGCCTACCTACTAGAGCCTACTTACTAAAGCCTACCTACTAGAGCCTACTTACTAGAGGCTACCTACTAGAGCCTACTTACTAGAGCCTACTTACTAGAGCCTACCTACTAGAGCCTACTTACTAGAGGCTACCTACTAGAGCCTACTTACTAGAGGCTACCTACTAGAGCCTACCTACTAGAGCCTACTTACTAGAGCCTACCTACTAGAGCCTACCTACCAGAGCCTACTTACTAGAGCCTACCTACTAGAGCCTACTTACTAGAGGCTACCTACTAGAACCTACTTACTAGAGGCTACCTACTAGAGCCTACTTACTAGAGCCTACCTACTAGAGCCTACCTACCAGAGCCTACTTACTAAAGCCTACCTACTAGAGCCTACTTACTAGAGGCTACCTACTAGAGCCTACTTACTAGAGGCTACCTACTAGAGCCTACTTACTAGAGGCTACCTACTAGAGCCTACCTACTAGAGCCTACTTACTAGAGCCTACCTACTAGAGCCTACCTACTAGAGCCTACCTACCAGAGCCTACTTACTAGAGTCTACCTACCAGAGCCTACTTACTAGAGCCTACTTACTAGAGCCTACTTACTAGAGTCTACTTACTAGAGGCTACCTACTAGAGCCTACCTACTAGAGCCTACTTACTAGAGCGTACCTACTAGAGCCTACCTACCAGAGCCTACTTACTAGAGCCTACCTACTAGAGCCTACTTACTAGAGCCTACCTACTAGAGCCTACCTACTAGAGCCTACCTACTAGAGCCTACTTACTAGAGGCTACTTACTAGAGTCTACTTACTAGAGCCTACCTACTAGAGCCTACTTACTAGAGGCTACTTACTAGAGTCTACTTACTAGAGCCTACCTACTAGAGCCTACTTACTAGAGCCTACTTACTAGAGCCTACTTACTAGAGGCTACCTACTAGAGCCTACTTACTAGAGGCTACCTACTAGAGCCTACCTACTAGAGCCTACTTACTAGAGGCTACCTACCAGAGCCTACTTACTAGAGCCTACCTACTAGAGCCTACTTACTAGAGGCTACCTACTAGAGCCTACTTACTAGAGGCTACCTACTAGAGCCTACCTACTAGAGCCTACCTACCAGAGCCTACTTACTAGAGGCTACCTACTAGAGCCTACCTACTAGAACGTACCAAAGAGTAAGGGAGTGATTATTGCTTAACATCAGGAGATCAATGTTTCAGTTAGATATATATACACAATGTATATCTACCAATGGACTATTAGTCCCTGAGACTATCACCTCCTCTCTCCCCCCCCCCCCCCCCCCTCCTCCTCCCCCAGTAGTCAGTGCTTCGGCACTGACATGGTTTATTAATTTATTACTGAAATTTACAGTTCCTAAATCATGTAATTATAAAAAAAAAACAATCAAGGTTCTCCTCCCTCAGGCAAAGGTGAATTAGCTGATTTTAGCTATTCTGTTTTGGTCCTTTGGTTTTATTGCTGCCAAACTTTAAACTGTTTGGCTTTCTAATATTTCGACTTCGACCTGATGAAAGTTATTCCAGAAACGCGTCGTGCGCACTAAATGTGATATCAACCTTATTATTATAAACAGTTGGGTGATATGTCAACTCTAAAGGCTAAATTGGCCACGTCACCGTCGAGATGGTCTATAAAAAGTAGGAACGAGAAAGGCACCTGTTTCACTTCTTTTCCTACTGTATTTTGGAGTTTCATTCTGTACAAAGGGAGATAACACGTAGACTATTTATATCTTATTTCTGATTTAAAAGCTCACTAGAGCTGGTGTACTACAATTGTTTGATTCTTTCCGACTTTAAATAAAGCTTATTGTATTGTATTCAAGAACTCATTCCAATATTCGAGGAAAAGAGAAGTAGAAATGTTCACCACACATATACAAAAAGTATCCATTACTATTATATTTTACTATGTAGGTAATTTCAAATCAAAATTTTTCAAAACAATTATTCCATTGCAAATTCATATTCGATTTTTATTATTTTTGTCATCAACAAAATCACAATTAAATATAGTTAGATAGTCTTTCATGTTCATTTACATTCATAGCATTTCTTACTACAAGCTGTTCCTTTACTTTGATTTGTGTCTAAGTGTAATGTTAGATAGTCTCTCATGTTCATTTACATTCATAGCATTTCTTACTACAAGCTGTTCCTTTACTTTGATTTGTGTCTAAGTGTAATGTTAGATAGTCTCTCATGTTCATTTACATTCATAGCATTTCTTACTACAAGCTGTTCCTTTACTTTGATTTGTGTCTAAGTGTAATGTTAGATAGTCTCTCATGTTCATTTACATTCATATCATTTCTTACTACAAGCTGTTCCTTTACTTTGATTTGTGTCTAAGTGTAATGTTGGATAGCCTCTCATGTTCATTTACATCTATATCATTTCTTACTACAAGCTGTTCCTTTACTTTAATTTGTGTCTAAGTGTAATGTTAGATAGTCTCTCATGTTCATTTACATCTATATCATTTCTTACTACAAGCTGTTCCTTTACTTTGATTTGTGTCTAAGTGTAATGTTAGATAGTCTCTCATGTTCATTTACATCTATATCATTTCTTACTACAAGCTGTTCCTTTACTTTGATTTGTGTCTAAGTGTAATGTTAGATAGTCTCTCATGTTCATTTACATCTATATCATTTCTTGCTACAAGCTGTTCCTTTACTTTGATTTGTGTCTAAGTGTAATGTTAGATAGTCTCTCATGTTCATTTACATTCATACCATTTCTTACTACAAGCTGTTCCTTTACTTTGATATATGTCTAAGTGTAATGGGGAACACAAAACTATCAAAAATATTTTTATGAAAACTACTACTGTAATTAACCCGCAATTAATTTTTTTTAATCTAAATTTGCAATTTCCTATTTTTGACATGAAAAGACCCAAAACAGCTGAATTATAGATATGGCAAGACAACTTGGAGGAAGATTCCTCATTTGATTTATAAAAAAGAAATGACCACCGGAAGCAATTCTTGACTCTCAATAGCCCTGTTTGAAATTATTCCATACTGAAAACAAAGTTTTCAAAAAGTAAACATTGCGATTGATATCTGTGGCATCCACACGACAACCACTACTTTAATTCCTCATTTTGTTTCTGTTTAGAGTGGTTAGTTACAGCGTCACATAGGTTCCCATTAGGGACCGACCATTTAACTTGAAGGGGGAGGGGTTATGGTTTTTTTCTAAAAAAATATTCTGATTTTGGTGGAGAAAAAAAAAATAATCTGATTCAGAGTTTCTGTCATATAACCTAATGTTAAATTCTTGAAAAAAAATTCCCGCTTTGCGCGACAAAAAAAATAAATATTATAATTCTTGTGTTGTCTGAAAAAAAAGTTCTGAATGAAACAAAAACCATAATCCCCCCTCCCCCCCTTCAAGTTAAATGGTCGGTCCCTTAGTGAACCCTATGGAAAGTCATATTATCAACTTCTTTGAAACTTGCATTGGGATCAAACTTTATGGAAGGTCTTTTGTAAAGATACATCACTTCTTGCTGATTGGACAAAGCATGGCCACCAGAGGTAATTATTTATTCCAATTTTATTTTCTTTCTTGTTTATGACCTAATAATTAATACAATGCAATAAGTTAAGGATGACATCCACAGTGTGTGTGTTTGTTTCATTAATATAGATATTATTTAACTGAACAGAATGAATTGGGCCTTCCTTACTGGTAATCTGATTTATGTTTTTTATATTATCAATGGAAGCATAAAAAAAATGTATGTGTCTTGACCTGAGGTAATACAAACAATATGATAGGCTTAAAATAATTTGTCAGTTGCCTATGTAAAATACCAGTAGCAGAATATAAGAAAGTTCCCTCAATCATTAGATTGTAATATTTTTAGCTTTAATGTTTTATTATTTATTTTTTCAGGTGGAACTTTTTTCTGAATGCAAATAGAAGGATCTAACTGCAATTTGAAGATGAAGACAATTATAAATGAGTTTAACTGTTGCTATTATAAAAAAAAAAAAAAAATTATCAGTTAAACTAGATTCTGTAAAGTCATCTAATAAATCATAAATGTTGGACTCAATGTTTTTCTTGTAATATTTCAAAAAGATGTAGATGAAAGTTTACAAAAAAAATTTAAATGCTACTAATCTTCTAGCTGAAAACCCCAAAATCCATGCGTAAGCTTGCAAATCTAGTTTTAAGTGAAGAAATATGTTTTATGTCTATTGGCTAATGATATTCATTTCCCTTGTATCCTAGTCATTTTAATATGCTTAATTCAGAACTGATCATAAATCGATCACTTATCGATCAAATAAATCTAATCAAAGTAATCGATCAAACTCCTGAGAGAGCTTGATCGATAAGTGTTCGATTAGTCAAACTCATCAATCGATTACTGTTCGAAAACTGATCGATTTAGTGATATAAATAAAGTCGGGATATAAATAAAAATATTTTAAAGTTATTGAAAAGTTAAAATAAATTTCTAATGTATGTCAAATCTGTACTTTCAAAAGCAAAAAAAAAAAGAAGAAGAAGATACCAAAAGAAGATCAGAAGTAGTAAATAGAACAGAATAAAATAAACTAAAGGATAAACAATGATGTACAAAACATTACACAGAAACCTAAAAATAGAGCAACGCGAACCCCACAAAAAACTAGAGGTGAACCCAGGCAAGCTAGTTCCTACCCCACTAGTGGCACCCGTCATGTTACTTCTGTTTGAAGATCCTGTGATATGTCAAGGCAGAGGAAAGAAGGACAAATATGGACATAATCTTATTTCCAATTTACACGAATAGGTTTGATTTAGTTTATGGTGTTTAACGTCACTTTCAACAATATTTCAGCTATATCGTAGTGGAGGAAACCAGAGTACCGGAAGAAAACCACCAACCTGTCATAAGTCACTGATAAACTTTATCACATAATGTTGTATCGAGTACACCTCGCCATGAGTGGGATTTCAAGTCACAACTTTAAATGATGATAAGCACCGATTACACAGGTAGTTGTAAAACCAACTACCATACGATCATGATCACGACCAAGAATAGACATGAAATAGATTGATAAAGGTCAAGAATTAACATTAGAAGGAAGAGATGAACTAGAGGCTCAGCACTGAGCTGAGCTTGTGTCGCTCACCTTTCATTCTGCTTTGAGGAAACTTAATACAGAACCTTTCATAGGTGCTTCCCACCAAATTTCGGCTCATTTTAGCAAAGCAGTTTTCAGAGAAGATTTTTAGAAATCGACTAATCTAAAACAAGAATTGCCTGTGGCAGCCATGTTTGTTAATGGATCAAAAAAAAAATGAGCAATCTCTATAGAGGACCTTCCATAGATGCTTCTTACCAAGTTTCATATCATTTGGCCAAGCAGTTTCAGAGGAAAAGCTGTTTTAGAAATCGACCAATAAGAAACAAGAATTGCTTGTGGCGGCCATGTTTGTTAATAGATCGGGACAAAATTATCAATCTTTATAGAGAACCTTTCATAGATGTTTCCTACCAAGTTTTGGTTCATTTGGCAAAGCTGTTTCAAGAGGAGAAGATTTTTTTAGAAATCAACCAATCAGAAACAAGAATGGTCTGTGGTGGCCATGTTTGTTAATGGATCGGGACGAAATGAGCAATCGTAAACAGATGACTTTCCATAGATGATTCCTACCAAGTTTTGGTTCATTTGGCAAAACGGTTTCAGAGGAGAAGAATCTAAAAATCAGCCGTTCAGAAACAAGAATTGCCTGTGGTGGCCATGTTTGTTAATGGATCGGAACGGAATGAGCAATCTTTATAGAGAACCTTCCATAGATGTTTCCTACCAAGTTTCGGATCATTTGACCACGTGGTTTCAGAGAAGATTTCTAGAAATCGACAAATCAGAAATAAGAATCGCCTGTGGTGGCCATGTTTGTAAATGGATCAGGACGAAATGAGCACTCTTTATAGAGGACCGCCCATAGATGCTTCCTACCAAGTTTCGGTTCATGTAGCCCAGCGGTTTCAGAGGAGATGATTTAAAAAAATCTGTATAGAGATAACTGCATTTTGAATACAGATATCTATATTTAAACAAGAGTTATCTTTCTTTTAACAGAGGAGAAGATATTTTAGAAATCAACCAATCAGAAACAAGAATTGCCTGTGGCAGCCATGTTTGTTAATGGATTGGGACAAAATGAGCAATCTTTATAGAAGACCTTCCATAGATGCTTCCTACCAATTTTTTTTAACTTGAGGCTCCTAGGAGCCTGTAATCGCTCGCTCACCTGGTTTTCAATTTAACATCGAAAGTTGATAGAAAATAGGGGTGTTACACATAATTTTGAAAGTGGGCCACCCAAAGATCATTTCAACTCAAATTTCTGAGCAAAAGATTTTGATGTGGTTTTTATCTCATAATATTCCTAAACGGAATAAACTGGCTGAAAAAATCTCACAGAAAAACCCAGAATTTATGTTAAACTACTCATTGTCATGTAGCTGCAGTTAAAATTTGAGTTCATTTTGATTTGTAATAAAGCAGAAATTGACAACAAAAGAAACTTCTATTTTTGGTAACAGGAGCCATTTTGAATGGAGAGCGGCACTGTCGGACACAATATTGAAAAGGGACCACCCCAGCCAAATTTACTTTAATTTGGTTCAGCGGTTTCAGAGATTTAAATGTGATCTTTTATCAAAATATACCTAATTTGCATAATCGGTATAAATCAGCTGAAAGAAAAATTTCACAGAAAAACCTGGAATATATGCTAAACTACTACTTGCCATGTAGCTGCAGTTAAAATTTTTAGCTCATTTTGACTTATACTAAAGCAGCAATGGACAATTGAAGAAATTTCTATTTTTAGTAACAGCAGCCATCTTGAACGTAGGACGGTCGGAACAAAAAGTAACAACACTTGATAAGGACCTTGCAAGGAACATTTCTGCCAAGTATGGTTCCAATCCATCCAGTGGTTCTTGAGAAGAAGTTTGTTTTACATATTTCCCATAGGTTCGCTATGTTAACTTATGTCCCTCGCTGGTGGCCATCTTGGATTTTCAATCGGTCCAAAAAGTAACAACACTTGGTTAGCAGCTTGCAATGATCATTTGTGACGATTTTCAATTCCATCCTCCATGTAGCATTGGAGAAGAAAAAGATCTTTGAAATTTCAGCCAATCAGAGGCTATTATGGCCCCTGGCAGCCATATTGGATAACCGATCGGAACAAAAAGTAACAACAATTGATCAGAACCTTGTCAGTATCGGGGAAGATCATTGAAAATTTCAGCCAATCGGAGGCTTTTATGGCTCCTGGCAGCCATGTTGGATAACCGATCGTAACGAAAGTAATAACACTTGGTTAGACCAAGCAAATGAACATTCCTGCCATGTTTGGTCCCATTTGCTTCAGTGGTTCTCTAGAAGAAGATTGAATGTTTACGGACTGACAACAAGTGATAGCAATAGCTCACCTGACCCTTTGGGTCAGGTGAGCTAAAAATCGGCCAATCAGAAACAAGAATTGTCTGTGGCGGCCATGTATGTTAATGGATCGGGACAAAATGAGCAATCTTTATAAAGAACTTTCCATAGATATTTCCTACGATGGACGACAAGTGATGGCAAAAGCTCACATTGCCTTTGGCAATAAGAGGATGTTGTGCATTATCTACTTAAATGTGCAATAATCACAACTATATATGGTAAATTTTAGGAGATCATGTTTGGTATTCTTGAACCCAAGGTCTGTTATATAATTTTTCTTTCTAATCTTTTGAGTGAGTGATTATTGTTTAATTCCAACTCAGCAATATTTCAGCTATATCATGGCGAGAACAAGTTAATTTTCAAGGACATGACGATGAGATCCGCTGTGTACTAGACCAACACGCTTGGTTGGATTTTTATAGTGCTAACTCACTGAAACAACAGTGTGCAGATAGACAAGTCACTCCACTAATTTTGAGTCTTTGCTCTTTCTCCTTAATGCTGCGTGCTTAGCAGAGAAGCAACAAATGCCAATTTTATGATTTGACCCGATCAGTGTTCGAACCCAAGATCTACCGCACTCGAGGTGAACATGTTAACCATTACACCAGCGATGCAGTTTTACAAGAATAGGGTTAAAGGTCAAGAATTAACATGAGAAGGAAGAGATGAAAAATAAGAGGATGTTGTGCATTTCTGTTTAGGTCCTTTGGTTTTCTTAAACCCAAGGACTTTTATATTATTTTTCTTTCCAATCTTTAGATTTTGAGCGTACCTGTAACCTGATGAAGGTTATTCCAGAAATGTCTCATCAGCACTAAATAAGATATCTTATGTGGGAACATGTGATATAATGGCCAACAGAAAATAATAATCAAAAAAAGCATCAATGATTTATTTTTTTTTTATCTGATATAATATTGCACCAGCTACTAAAATAAAATAAAATTATGTTTTATTTCAGATGAATTATACAATATAAAATGTGAAAATCTAATTGTTCCTTTAGTCTATTATAAAAGCTATGAATACATATATGAATTGTCATTTTTATACAATTTAAAATCGGCTCCTTTTATTTTAAAAATCTGTCATTCATTTCATTTTAAAAATCTGTCATAAAAATAATTACCATTTGAAGTATACGTAGTTGTTAACAATAGACATTCTGTATATTACTGATTTGATTCTAAAATTATATGGTTCTTTTTACACGAGTTACTTCCCTTACGACGATCAAAATGGTACCTGTTGTAGCAAGAGCAATAGAATAGACAAAGAATTTGAATAGAATTTTCCTATAATTTGTAGATATTTTAACCGTGTAGAAAACCGGATGTTAATTTTTATAGCAAAAAGAAAATTCACACGTTGTTACATTAAATCATTCTTTACAGATTATGGAAAAAAAATATTGAATTTTTATTGAACTTTACATGAAAGACGACCCACGTGTGCCAACATTAAAGGCAGATAACTCCTATAAAAACGTATAATTTTAGAAAAAAAAAATATGTGCAAATAGTCTATTATCTGCAAATAATTGTTCAACTGATAATCAAATAAAATATTTTATCATGCTTTATCTATAAAATGTAACAATAAAATATGGCTAAACATATATACATATTGATTTTTTTTTAAAAATAATTAAACCATGCAAATGAAAGATTTACCCTTCAAATACCTCATTAAAATTTTATTTTCTAAAGCAACAGAAATCATAGCTAAAACTATTTGCATAGATGAGAAACAAAATCCTGAAATGACTCAATACAGACCAAATCCTGAATTTACTCAGAACAGAGCAAATCTTGAACTTCATCAAAACTCATTTTAGGTAATTATCTTACAAATATATGTATATAACTTAGATAATACTTCAGTTCTCTGAGCAGAAATTATATAATAGTTAGTGTAATGTTTTAAAATGTCATGAATGGAATGGACTGATACAAGTTATGTCCCTTTACACCACTAGATGTCAGCATCACACACTTTCTGTACAAGTAGTGACAAATCTTTTACCATCATAGAATGTCTTGTATTGTTCTGGCAGAGCAGTCTCAACCTGAAAGTACATAGCATTACAATAAATTAGCAAGACAAGAAAATATATGGATGTAATGCAGATTCCCAAACATGCTGGTCCGACGGACAAATCCGATAAAAATCAATTTGGTCCGGAAAAACATTGGTTTCCACTGGACCGACTGTCCGGTATAAAATACTGGGCTTGTTGTATAAAAGAGCCCTGTTTGATCTCCAATTTGTCCATAATTTATTTTGATCAAAACTCTTTTATTGTATCATATATCGTTCCTCCATGCTTTGATGAAGTTCAAGGACATTGACAAAATTAAAGTCGCAATCTCAGAAACACCTTAAAGAAAGAAAATATCAATATTTGAAATATAGGAACAAGAATCACTCCGGACCGGACACGTACAAATTATCGGATAACAATTTGGCGCCAAATTTAAACTTGTTTTTTGTGCAAAATACGATAGAGGACTTGATTTAGGCTTTTGGGAAATATTAAAACCTTTGAAATGGACAAATATTACAAGCTTTTTCCCGATTAAGACAAATGGTTGAAAAGATCCACTAAAATTTTGATTTCTCTGTGAACTTAAATAAAATTCTTTGCTTTATTTATATAAAAAAAAAAAATTCTACAAAATGCTTACGTCAAAGCAGACTTGTTTTAACAAACAATGTTCAGAAAAATATATATACAGTTAATTTGCATTACTAAAACGAGGAATATAAAATTGGTAGCCCTTGGTTGAAAGCAACCACTGCAGGAAAAGCTTGATATTTTTTCGGTCCTGTGGAATTCTGTTCGGTCTGGTGAAAAGGGGGTCTTTACCAGACCGAATGTCTGGTATTTGTTATATTTAGCAAATAAAAATATGCTTAAAGCGAAGTGGGACAGACTTTGGTAATCTCTGAGAATGAACATGAGAGACTATCCAACATAAAGATGTGTAATGTTAACAAAGGAAGTCAAGTGCTTGCAATAACTTACCCTTCCGGAGAACCTGAGTTCACCCCCGGCTTTTAGTGTGGTTCGTGTTACTCGGTCTTCAGTTTTATATGTATGTTTTGTAGATCGTTGTTTGTCCTTTTGGTACTTTTTCTTTTGGCCATTGTGTTGTCTGTTCTTCTTCGATTTATGGATTCTGATTTCCCCTTTGGTATCTTCAAACACTTCTTACATAAAAATATGACATTTACAAAGGACATTCTCATGTTTAATGTTTACTTACATAGTCACCGTCATCTTTAGGAATCAATACATTCATTTCTGATGACTTTGATGATATTATTTCACAGTTGAGTGAATCTTTACTTAAATAAATCATACATCCATCTGTTTTATCAATACTAACTATAGCCATCTTTCCTGTCACCTAAAAATATATATGTTACTAAATATAGCCATCTTTCCTGTCACCTAAAAATATATATGTTACTAAATATAGCCATCTTTAATGTCACCTAAAAAAAACCAAGATGTTGCACGCTACGTCGTGCTAAGAATACCTCCACTCATTCATTTGTAAGCCGTACGGTAAACAGGAAGTAGATGTGCGGTAAACCTGGAAAGGGGAGACACGGTACAAGTCACCATGCCAAAGCCATATATCAAATATAAAATCGTTTCTTCCAGTAGAAGCTGAGATAACTGTTACGAAAGTTTTCATTACGGTAAACATGAAAAATTCTAAGTCGCACTGTAAACAGGAAGTAGATGTGCGGTAAACCTGGAAAGGGGAGACACGGTACAAGTCACCATGCCAAAGCCATATATCAAATATAAAATCATTTCTTCTAGTAGAAGCTGAGATATCTGTTACGAAAGTGTGAACGGACGGACGGACAAGGTGATTGCAATATAGCCCCCACTCATAGGTATAATATGTTACTAAATATAGCCATCTTTCCTGTCACCTAAAAATAAATATGTTACTAAATATAGCCATCTTTCCTGTACGAATTATGTAACTTGTAGGGTACGAGTTATGCTTGTTCTTGAAAACGCTACTGTGACTGTGCAATATATAACAGCAATAAAAGTCCTGTTCTTATGCTTTGCTTTGTGTCTAGGTTTTAAAATTGGATGGTCTTCCATGTTCATTTGCATCCACAATTAAACTCACTAATTGTTCTTTCTATGAAATAGCTGAAGATTGTTCAAATGTTACCCATTAATTATCTTTGCCAGCCAAAGATTACGATCTGTCTAACCCCCTTTTTATGTTTGGGAGTGTTAGCCAAATTGTCATGGTCCCACAGTGCTGTTTTAATTGGAATGAGTGTTACTAAAACACATGTTTTGTCAGAAAAATGTGAACATACAGTTGTCACGCTAACCCACTTGTCCGACGCCTGGGACAAGTAAAACTGGATTCAGACTAGTGAAAATTATGAAAGAATTTGGTTGAATAAATAGAAAATTTTCTAACCTTGGCTTTCTGGCAAGCAGGTGAAAAACATTAAGTCAAAGACTAAACATAAAAAGGACACATGAAAGCACACAATAATATTTGAAAAATTGACGTAAGAAAGATAACTCTTACCTGGCCTTGAACACTCTGGCAGTTAACAAATTCTAACGATGAGACAAGGTCATCAAAGACAATTCCTACTTTCTTACAGCTATCTGTTAAATAGAAAAATAACGTATTATTATTATAAATATGTCTAAAAATAGGTTCCATTAAACTTCAGGGGTGACGATCACATGGTAGTAGGTCTAACATATAAATTGACCTTCTACCATGATCAGTGGTTAATAATATTTTTCCACTTTTCAAATTTTAAAGCTTGAACTTTAGCGAGAGCTTTAAAATTTAACTATCTACAGATGAGAAATAACATAATTCACTCACAGATTGTGATACATCACGTCACAACTCTCATTCAAACATTTTAGTCATCAATCGTCATTACTGTCTGAATACACAATGATTGTTCTACATGTATTGCTTGGCACAAAATTTTGAACTGAAGAGTAATTGAAAATGGTTTAGTTCTTCTTCTTCTTTAGATATGCAGTACTCCTTCAAGACGCTGAAGATTACGTACTGTTGCATGCGTGGGTATTTACAAAAATATTTACATAAATTTCATGAAAGTGAAATAAAGTGAAATCAAGTGTGAATAAAATAAAAAATTTAAAACGATGTACAATTGTATTTGAAATTTAAATGTTTAATTATAATATGAAACAACCCTATTATTTTGAACTATTCCCCAATAGGATATTTGTATTTATTAACGAAGACGTCATATCGAATTTCCTGCATTCCAAATTGATGACGGCACAAAAGTATAACTGACAAAACTATGTATTGTATCACATACTGGGTACATATACAGTTAAACCTGTCTTATGTGACCTTCCAAAGGATCATTGAAATAGGGTCACTTAAGACAGGTGGTCAATAATACAGGTGTAATTGATATGAAATACTCTGTCATGGGAAATTAAAATTAAGGTCACATAATACAAGTTATTACTTAATAGAAGTGGCCACTAAATCAGGATTGACTGTATGATACCAGGTTGTATATCTGATGGATTGTATCAATAGTTAATATCCTGTATTTCTATAGAATACATACTTAATGTTAAATAAATAAAATTCTATTTCCGTGTTTTGTATTTCTGTCTCCTGATAATTAAGAGTGAGAGAATGACAATACCCTAAGAAGATGTTATGGATCAAACGAAGGTGTAAATGAGTGTTTATGTGTGATATCTACGTCAACACATGTGTTGGTGGTTCATGTTATTTTACGTATGTTTCGGTCGTTAATATGCTAATTTACACAAGTGTTGGTCGTTAATATGCTAATTTACACAAGCGTTGGTCGTTAATATGCTAATTTACACAAGTGTTGGTCGTTAATATGCTAATTTACACAAGTGTTGGTCGTTAATATGCTAATTTACACAAGCGTTGGTCGTTAATATGCTAATTTACACAAGTGTTGGTCGTTAAGATGCTAATTTACATAGGTGTTGGGCGTTAATGCATTAGTTTAAACAATTGTCGGGCGTTATTACGCTAATTTATATATCGTCTTTGCTTTTGTAAAATCAAAATAAAAGTTGACATTAAAATACCTCCTCAATGTTGACATACCACCTTGACATAGTTGTCAGTTTCGGCCAGATTTAATCTAGTCACATCTGTATTAAAAGGTCACCTGTATTATAAGGCCACTTTGTCTTTGTCTCAAAGGTCATGACCTCTTAATACAGGTTTGATTGTACTTACCTAATATTATAGAATTAACTTTTCCTTTGACAGTGACTGTGCTATCTGTACATTTAAACACGTAGACTGTTTGTTTCAACTCAGTTTTATCTATGACAAGATTTTTATTCCCTTTCTGGTATTCCTGAAACAAGCATGTAAGTGAGTGAGCGATTGTTGTTTAATACCAACTCAGCTATATCATGGTGAGAACAAGTTAATTTTCAATAAGATGATGATGAGATTCGCTTTGTACTAGACCAACACGCTTAGTTGGATTTTTATAGTGCTAGCTCACTGAAACAACAGTCTGCAGGAAGACATGTCGCTCTACCCGGACACATTATCCTGATTCCGAGCCAACCAGTTTTTGCAGTCTCCTTAATGCTGCGTGATTAGTGGAGAAGCAGCAACAAATACCAATTTGATAGTCTTTGGTCTGACCCGATCTGGGCTCAAACCCACGCCGTATTGGTGATAGGTTTGTACGAGTTGTTAGATCCAGCGACCTAACTCATTGAGCCACCCAGGCCTCAATGACTCACAGCATGTCATAGATTTTCTTACAGCAGGTCAGTGGTTCCCAACCACTCTCAGGTGTACTTGACACAAACTTATGCAATGGAGTTTGTCAGTGGTTTTCTTAACCAATAAAACTGACCACCATAAATAACTGAAATATTGTTAAACTCTGATAATACTAACTCTACCTTCAAGCTATAATGGAAGTTCAAGCAAAATTAACCTGTCAGGCTGTCTAGTCTGAACACCTGTTTATTCCACAACATAAAACATTTGGTTTTAATAGTAATCATGTTTTTTCTGTAATACTGTAGTATATTTATTTCTCAACAGTATTAAAAATTCCTACCATAGTTCTCTTCCCTCAGACATATGTGACCATAGCCTAATCTGGCTATCCTGTTTATGTCGTGTGCGTGTGTCGTGTGCACTAAATTAGATATCTCCATTGTTGTTTTTTTTTTACTGCAATGCAATAGTTTTGAACTCAGTAGAATGATTTACATTAGAACTCTTGTCTTTTTTGTGACGAGAGCTATAGATTTCATCCGTTTGTAAATCTGTGGAATTTTGACTCTTCGACGGTCTTTTCAGGTACTATAATCTCATTTGTCGAGTTCGTCAAATAAGTAAATTTCATATACAGTCAAACCTGCCCATGTGGTCACCTCTATTAAGCAGTCACCTGTATTACAAGGTCACTTTTTTCTTGACCTATCGTAGAAACTTTCATATAAATTGAACCTCTTTTAATACATGTAGGTCATCTGTCTTAAAAGGTTGCTTTTTCTTTGTCCCAATGGTGACCTCTTAATACAGGCCTGTACTTACAATGATCCATTTCTTATTTTGCAGTTCAAAGACTGGTGGTTTCTCTACTACTACAGGAGCATGCTTGACAGGAGTGGTGACTGATGGTTTGGAGTAGGGCTTTGGACCTTGATTTGTGACTTTGTAGGGGGGTGGTCCTTCCCGTAGCTTAGGATTCTTATAAGTCTTCATATCATCTGTCACTTTCTTTAGACCTGAAAAAAAGAAGAAAACAAGATAAAAATATTTCTTTAATGCAAAGCAAGTTTCCAATAGCAACACTGAAACCTGTCTACACCGAATCTCCTTGGGACCCACTTTTGTGTTCATGATAGACAGGTGTTTGGTTTACACGGGTTAAATTAACAAATATTTCCTACATTGGGACTTCAGTTAAAGTTAAGTTTATACAGGATTCTGGTTTATTCAGCATTCTGTTTAGACAGGCTTAACTGAATGTGAATCATTTTGGGGGCTATTGTTGTCTACAATCACTCCCAACAATATCACGATGACTAGATTTAACAGGTGGGGAGAGCAGACATGATTTTGCTAGTTTGAAAAAAAAAGCTGAAATTTATTTGATGAAAGAAAACAGATTCGTGAAGCGAGGTGCCCTTACGGCCGGGGGTCTGGGGTAAATGGTGCAAAATCCTGCATTCTGGCAGTCTTCTGGTACTTAGGTTGAAAGCTAGAAAACAACTACATTTATATCATGAATTTAAGGAAAAAACAGTGTGGACAATAGACATCCTTTACTGAAATTCACAGGAAGCTCACATTTAAAAAAATTAGCAATGTGACCAAAAAATAACTTTTGACTCCTTCTGTGCCTATTTTATCAGATATGATAAAATTACCCACCTGTTACAAAGTTAGAATATTTTGATCATTTTGGATTCAATTAAACTTTTACATCCATTCTCTGTTCTTTATTCACTAAAGTAAATACTACTAAAATCTTCATGATAAAATTGTTTTTACAGTTGTTCAAAATATAACTACAAAAATATATACCCGCGGACGGCATAGTTTAATGTTTTTATTGCAAAGTTCACAATAAGCATCTGCATGGCCCCTTGTTTTGATCTTCCGTATAAATCAGCCAATTAATTCTTCCCCAACTTTTTTTTCCAACCATTCCCACCTTCAGACGTTCTTTAATCCTTTGTCTAATGTCTTGGTATTAAAATCACGGTCTACAACTACACGAGAAGACATTCTCACATGTCAAAATAAAACCAGACACGATTGTGGTCAGTACTGTAACAAAACTTGTCATAGGATGATATGAAATATTGGACCAATCAAATCACTCGTTGTAACAGAATTTGGCTGTTTCTAAGTTCAGAAATGATCAGAACGGACGCGAAAAAATGGAACTGACGACAAAAAATAATAATCGGATTTTGCCGATCTCAAAAGCGGAATTCCGCTTAAAAGTGGAAAAAAATCATGTCTGGGAGAGTGAATGAGTGATTGTTGTTGCCAATTCAGCAATTCTTTTTAGCTATATCATGGCGAGAACAAGTTAATTTTCATTGAGATGATGATGAGGTCCGCTTTATTCTAGACCAACACGCTGAGTTAGATTTTCATAGTGGTAGCTCATTGAAACAACTGTTTGTGGGTAGACATGTCGCTCCATTCGGACACATTATTCTGATTTCGAGCTAACAAGTCTTTGCTCTTTCTCCTTAACGCTGCGTGCTTAGCGGAGAAGCAACAAATACCAATTTTATAGTCTTTGGTTTGACCCGACCAGGGCTTGTATCCACGATCTACCGCACACTAATCAAAATTATATAGCTAAAATACTGCTTACTTGATATTTAAGTGACAAATCAATCAATCAAGAGTGATTGTTGTTTAAAGCAAAGATGGCAATTTTTTCGGCGGTATCACAACAAAAACAAGTTACATTTCAATTAGATGATGATGATGTTCACTTTGTACTAGATCAACACGCCTAGTCAAATTTGCATAGCTCTAGCTCACTGAAACAACAGTAGCGGGTAGACATGTCGCTTCACTCCCTCTGACATAGTATTTTGATTCCGAGACAACCAGTCTTTTCTCTTTTACTCCTTAATGATGGGTACTAAGCGGAGAAGCAGCAAACATTAATTTTGTTGTATTTGGTTCGACTCGATCAGGATTTGTACCGACAATCTACCACACTCTAGGTGAGCATGATGCAGTTTAATCAATCTACCACACTCTAGGTGAGCATGCTAACTCTTACATCACCGATGTAGTTTAATCAATCTTATCTGGGGCCGTCGTAGGCGTGATCGTATGGTAGTTGGATTTATAACTACCTGTGCAATCAATGCCTATTACCACGTTGTGAGTTTGAACCACACTCAGGCGAGGTGTACTCGATACAACATTATGTGATAAAGTTTCTCAGTGACTTGCGACAGGTTGATAGTTTTCTCCAGTTTCATCCACCAATAAAACTGACTGCCACGATATAACTGAAATATTGTTGAAAGTGGCATTAAACACCATAAACCAACCAACCCTTTTTTTTTATCTCTCTAATTTTTCATTTTTACATACAATACAGACATTACAATTCATTCACATAACAAGATATTACACACATGACACTATATTGGCATTTTCCGATCTGGATATATATATATATATCTTACTTCTTACAAACTTCTAGGATATCATTGGTTTAAAGTGATCACGTGGAAACCGTGTATATTCAATACACGGTCAGTAGATTTTTAATACACGGTTAGTAGTAGAGTTATCTCCCCTTTTTCTTTCAAAACAAAGATGACGTTGAACAACGAGACACTGGCGTGCTTCACACTGACAACAGACGTTGAAAATATAAACAAACGTATTAATTTTTTTAAATATTACAATAAAAAATTAATTGACCCGAGTAAGTTTGTCCCTAAATGTTGGTTCAATGATTTGACCAATGTAACATTCCACAACTCACCAAATATTGTTATAGCGACACATATAAATAACTTACACACAACACAAATATTACATATTGATTAGTTTTGATGCAGTTACATTTAAATCCCTCATTCAAAGGTAATCAGTAAGATATATTTGTTACACAGTGTAACTTATAATATATTTATGTATTGAATTAATACCTATATCACAAGTTATTACATATAAAATGGTCATGATGAGAGCTCCAGATATTTTTATATTTTGATGGAGTTTTTTCCCCTTATTTCTTTGGAAATAACAATATTCATTTTTTTCATTTATTAATTACTAATCTAAAAACTTAATCAAATATTATTTTTAAAATGTGATTTTGAATACAGTTTTATTTTTTTTGAATAACCCATGAATGTGATTATATTCCTATAACAGTGTGGGAAACCATTTTTTTCAAACACTAGCCAATATGGCGAGTGGACTGAAACAAGTACTCGCCAAAATGAAATAGAGCTCACCATGTTTGGCGAGTGACATTTTTTTTAAACTCACCAACAAATACCAAATAAACATACAGTAATGTTCAACAATTTATTTTGCAGATTTTGACAAGTCATTAACTTCTTCAAGAAGGATCAACGCTCTCTTAAGAGCTGCGTTGATCTCTTCTTCCTCAATTTCGATGTCTTCGTCTTTTAAGTTTTAATGTGCGGTATAAAACATTTATGTCAAACCCGGTTCCGACACATATTTAACTTTGTTTTCGCGTAGGTTTTCGCTACAAATTCGTTTGAAATATTTCAAAACCAAATTATTTTATTTGCATTAATTTTAAAAGTCATCACATCTATTTGTAATGAAATAATATTTCATTTAATCGTGAAATCGACCTTGGCAAAATTATGCGGGGTCAGGATTGTATGCTTAATTTTTCTGTTCATAGAAATGAAGTGTCATGACTCATGGCGGAATGTTTTCTAATCGAGTACAACGATTAATAAAATGTTGGATAAATGACACATAGTTAACAGAACATTTAACTGTTTGGGAGTTATGATATCTTAAAGCTGTAACCAGTTATCGTGGCAAGCGTTTTCATGTTCCTACTCGCCTTACAAGTGTTACTCGCCAGACCAGCACATATAAAGTGGATCTTACTCGCCACCTGAAATTTCCACTCGCCTTTGGCGAGCAGTCGTTTCCCACACTGCTATAACCCACCTTTGGTTATTTCTGTGCCTCTGTTAAGACTTGCAAATAATTCTGCCTTTGCATCATCTCTACCGTCTCCTGCGATTTCTGGGGTGGGAGCTGGTGGTGGTGGGGGTGGTGGAGGTACACCTGCAGGAGGGGGGGGAGGTGGTCCTCCAGCTGATGGGGTACTGCTCCCAGATCTGCCTACAGCCATAGCATCTCCACCCTAGATAAAAAACACAACAGAAAATTATAATTAATTATCACAATACTTCAATTAGGACTTGTTAACAAATAGTACATAGGAATAATTGTATGATTTTATTCACTTTTGAAATGCATTCTGGGACTTTTGTATATTGTAACCAATGACTGATTGTGAAACGCCATTTCAAATACAAGGGGCTGTCGTGGTCGTGATCATATGGTAGTTGGATTTACAACTACTTGTGCAATCAGTGCCTATCACCACTAATGTTGTGAGTTTGAACCCAACTTTATTGTGAGGTGCACTCAACACAATGTGATAAAGTTTGTCAGTAACTGGCAACAGGTCGGAAGTCATTTGTAAATTGTCAAAACAACTTGTTTATCAATGAGACTTGTTTGTCAATTGTTCTAATTCAAACCAGTGGTTTCAGAGGAGATTTTATAGAAAGTTTGGACAGACAGGTGCCCTATCCTATAATTAAGACAACTGGTCCAGTGGTTTGTGAGAAAAAGAATTAATTGTGAATAGCTAATGGACGCAGACAATGACAACAACGTCGCCATAGACAACAATGATAACTGATGCGAAGAGATGTATCTACCCGACATAAACCAAGTGACCTAAAAAGAATCTAACTAACATCTAATTTTAATTAGACTGGAAAACCCAACTTTCACATTCATGTTTTATTTCTGATTTCTTTGAAGACTTTAAATTGATACTTTAAACTGTTTAATGGAGGAGAAGAGTACGTTTTAATTACAACCTGCTTCAGAAAGAAAAGAATTCTTTAATTTCTAGATTTAAGATTTAATGTATAAACTATAATAAAGTCTTGAAATCTTCTAACATTAACAACAACCATGTGTGATTAAAGCAGAAAATTATATACTAAACAGAATTACTCCCCCCATGACTTCATTCTGAAAGAAACAAAAAAATAAATGCAGCATCTGAAGAAATGTTTAATTTTAACCAGATTTTTCAATTTTTCTCTGCTTCTAAAATACATAACTAGCTTAAAAACATTCATACATAAATAAGTTTGATGTGCATTTTTAAAAAGTATTTAAAACTGTGTAAATTTTACAAGACTCCACTAATCCTTAACAAGCCTGTTCTAAGCATGTACGTCAGAACTGAGGTAGAAAGATCAAGAGCAGATAACTGATAAGAGAAACAAGAGGTCCCAATGAATTTATACTTGGTCACCACAAGTAAAAGACTATATGATCACATATATAAACACAACTACTTGACAAATCTGTAATATGCACATAGGAAAGTTTTAACCAATCAGAAACAAGCTAAACAATTTCCCATCATGGACATGATTTTCGCTGGAATGACAAAATGAGGAGTCTTTGTAAAGAACCCCACATACACCATTTGTAGCACTGGAAAATTTAAAATTATTTGGATTTGTAGTTTCAGAAGAGAAGATTTTTCAAATTTCAGCCAATCAGAAAACAGAATTGCTAACAGTAGCCATGTTTTTGCTAGATCAAGAAACATGAAGAATCTTTGTAAACTAGAGGCTCAGCCCACTGTGCCTGTATCGCTCACCTGACAATAGAATGATACTGAAGCAAATTTCAAAGGGAGATAATCATTGCCTTAAAAAACAGCAGCCATCTTGAATGGAGGGTGGGGCTGTCGGACACAATTTTGAAAGGGACACACCCAGGGACCATCTATGCCAGTTTGGCTCCAATTGGCCAAGCTGTTTCAGAGGAGAAGATTTTTTAACATTAGCCAATCAGAAAAAAAGAATTAATCTTGGCGGCCATGTTTGTAGGCCGAATGGAACCAAATGAAGAAGCTTTATAGAAGATCTTACATAGATGCTTCCTGCCAAGTTTGGCTCCATTTTGCCAAGCAATTTCAGAGGAGAAGATTTTTTTAAACAGTAGCCAATCAGAAACAAGAATTGCCCTTGGTGACCATATTTGTTGGTGGAACGGAACGAAATGGAGAAACTTTATGGAGGACCTTACATAGATGCTTACTGCCAAGTTTGGTTCCATTTGGCCAAGTTGTTTCAGAGGAGAAGATTAAAATATGAAAAAGTTAACGGACGGACGATGGACGCCAAGTGATGGTAATACCTCACATGGCCCTTTGGGTCAGGTGAGCCAAAAAATGATGAACAAAGGGCAATAACTCCTAGACGGGTAATCAGATTTACTTCAAAATTGCAGGGCATGTAGATCTTGACAAGCTGAACATGTTTGCTGTTTAAACTTAACATCTATCTCTTATAGTTTTTGAAATAAAGGACAAAAGGTATTAACATTTTGAAAATTTGGCGAAAAAAAGGGCAACAACTCCAAATTGGGTACTCAAATTTACTTTAAAATTGCAGGGCAGGTAGATCTTAATATGCTGCACATTTTTGCAATTTAAACTTAACCTATATCTCTAATAGTTTTTGAAATATCAGACAAAAAGGTTTAAATTAAAAAAATTTGATGAAAAAAAGGCAATAACTCCTAGACGGGTAATCAGATTTACTTCAGATCTGGACATGCTGCACATGTTTGCTGTTTAAACTTAACGTCTATCTCTTGTAGTTTTTGAAATAAAAAACGAAAAGTATTAAAATTTTGAAAATTTGATGAAAAAAAGGGCAATAACTCCAAGATAGGTAATCAGATTTTCTTCAAACTTTCAGGATAGTTAGATCTTGCTGTGCTGATCATTTTTACCCCTGTCAGATTTCTGATATTATTAACGGTTTTTGAGTTATTACCAAAAATGTGCAATTTTACCATATGTTCTATTTTTAGTAACAGTGGCCATGTTTGTTGGTCGAATGGAACTAAATGTTTCATAGAGGATCTTACATAGATGCTTCCTGCCAAGTTTGGCTTCATTTGGCCAAGCAGTTTCAGAGGAGAAATTTTTTTTAACATTAGCCAATCAGAAACAAGAATTGCCCTTGGTGGCCATATTTGTTGTAGGAATGGGACGAAATGAAGACACTTTATAGAGGACCTTATATAGATGCTTTCTGTCAAGTTTGGTTCCATTTGGTCCAGTTGTTTCAGAGGAGTAGATTAAAATATGAAAAGTTAACGGATGGACGACGGACGCCAAGTGATGGCAATACCTCACATGATCTTTTGGGTCAGGTGAGCTAAAAACCTGGTAACATAATATTAATAGAACTTAGAAATCATTTGGATCTAGAAAAAACATTACCCATGACTGCTATGTATTGTTGTCCCCTTCAACAAACATAATTTGAATAAAACAAATTATTTGGACTTGTAGATTCTGAGATTTTGTCCTGGCAGCTATGTTGTTTGAGAGATTAAAACAAAACAACATACTTTTGATGAATTCCTTCATGCACCATTCCTGAAAATGTTGGTTCTAATTAACCAATCAAAATGGTTCTAATCAACCAATTAAAATGGTTCTAATTAACCAATCAAGAGGAGAAGCTCAAAATGTGGAATGTTAACAACAGATGAATACCAGGGTTAGGTGAGCTAAAACAGAAACTTGGTCTGGACTTTATAAGGTATATTTAATCTAAGTTTGATTCCAATCCATTCAGTGCTTCTTCAGAAGAAGATTGAAATATGAAAAGTTTACAGACGACAGACAGATGCCAATAGCTCTTATGACCCTTTGTTGTTAGGCAAGCAAAACAGGAATAAAAAGGAAACTGGTTTTTGTACTGAATGTCCCTATTTTTCAACCTAAATCAAAATTCGATCTCGTCATAAAATATTAAACAGAAAAAAAATCAGAATTTTGTAATATAAATAATCATTAAGTAGTTACGATATAATTAGAGCAGAACAAAGTAGCTGGTCTGACTGAATACCACAAAATATGAAGATCTTTTAATTGACCAACACATGTGTTTTCACTGTTTTATAAAAAAAAATTTGAAAAACATATCGTTGTTATAACTAGAGGCTCCCATGAGCCTGTATAGCTCACCTGGGTATAATAACATCAGTCAATAAAACTTGATAACTTCGGTAAAAAAATAACAAATGTAGCCCTCGTCATTGCAGACCCCCTTCTACAAAAAAATTTGGGCAGGGGTTCCCCCTTTAATGTAAGTTATCAAAATTGCTATAAAAAAAACATTTATGTCAATGATTCTCAAAATTTAGCTTTTGCTACTTCACATTTTGTAATAGAGTTGCTTCCCTTTGATTATTTGAGTAACCAAAAGCAGTGAGTCAACAAAAAAAATGCATGTCAAGAGGAATAACTCTTCACACAGTTGTCACACATTTTCAACTGTGGGAATTTTTTTTTGTAGATCTTGACATGCTGAACATTTTTGCAGTTTAAAGTTTCCCTCTATCTCTAATAGTTTTTGACATATAAGATGAAAGTATTAAAATTTAGAACATTTTGATGGAAAAAAGGGCAATAACTCCAAAATGGGTAATGGGATTTACTTCAAAATTGTGGGGTAGGTAGATCTTGACATGTTGCAATTTTTTGCAATTTAAACTTAACCTTTATCACTTATAGTTTTTGAAATATAAGACGAAAAGTATTAAAATTTTAAAAATTTGATGAAAAAAGGACAATAACTCCAAGATGGGTAATCAGATTTACTTCAAAATTGCAGGGTAGGTAGATCTTGCTGTGCTGATCAATATTACCCCATGAAAGATTTTTGATATTATTAACGTTTTTGAGTTATTACCCAAAACCTGCAATTTTACCATATGGTCTATTTTAAGTAACAACCGCCATGTTGGTTGGTGCACAGCATCACTGGACACAATTTTGAAACTAAACACCCTAGTGATGATTCAGACCAAGCTTGGTTTCCATTGGTCTAGTACTTTCAGAGGAGAAGATTTTTGAAAAAGTTTACGATGTACGACGACGATGGACGCCAAGAGATGGCAATAGCTTACATGACCCTTCGGGTCAGGTGAGCTAACAAGCGCAGGGCTTTCATTTGAAGCCAGTTGTTGCCGAAATTCGATGTCTACTCTTTATTCTGCCGCTGGCTACTTTTTATGTATCAACTATCAAGGATAAAAAATGCGTAATCCCATAATAATCTGGGTTTGTTGTATAAAAGAACCCTTTTAATCTCCAATTTGTCCATAATTTATTTTGATTAAAACTAAAGTGAAATGCCAGATCAAAACTCTTTTATTGTATCATTTATCGTTCTTCCATGATATGATGCAGTTCACTTCAAGGACATTGACAAAATTAAAGTCGCAATCTCAGAAACGCTTCAATGAACGAAAATATCGATATTTGAAATATAAGAACAAGAATTACTCCGGACCGGACACGTAACAATTATCAGATATCAATTTGGCGCCAAATTTAAACTTGTCTTTTGTGCAAAATACGATAGAGGACTTGATTTAGGCTTTTGGGAAATATTGAAACCTTTGAAATGGACAAATATTACAAGCTTTTTCCTGACAAATGGCCGAAAGGATCCACTGAATTTTTATTTCTCTGTGAATTTAAATAAAATATTTTGCTTTATTTATATAAAAAAATTAATTCTACAAAATGTTTACTTCAAAGCAGACTTGTTTTAACAAACAATGTTCAGAAAAATATATATACAGTTAATTACATTACTAAAACAAGATATGGAAAATTGGTAGCCCTTAGTTTAATATGATTATAAGAGCAATTTGAAATTGATGCAAAATTCCAAACAACTTTACATTTTGAAAGGAAGGCGGCTAAAGTAAAACAAAAAATAAATATATGAAAAATAAAAATTTTAGGAAGTTAAAATATGTCAGGAAACCCCCAGAATGCAGGATTTTGCACCATTTACCCTACAGCTTCTGGGGGCCTTGGCGGTCCACAGACCCTCGTCCTAAATTTTTCAGCCTCGCCTCGCTCCCCGTTCTCCACCTACTTTTTCAAAATAGCCTCCTACTTTGGAAAGTGTTGAAAGCCCTGCAAGCGATGAAAATTTATTTCCAAAACCTTGTATGTTGCATGATGTTTTTCGAAAAAGATAGTGGACTTTCAAAATAAAGGTAAAACTCATTTGTAAATGTTTCCTTAAAATAAATCAAACAAACGAGTCTTACCTTTATTTTGAAAGTCCACCATCCTTTTCGAAAAACATCATGCAACATACGAGGTTTTGGAAATAAATTTTCAAGCCAATGATAATAAGAGTTTTTGTCACATGGTCAAATTTACAACTTCTGATTGACGTAGACATACCAATTTAATAGAGTAGATGCATGCCAACTAGTTAATTCTAAAATGGAAATAAAACGATTTCGCCAAATTTTGACTTGCGACATTTTGGAACTGCAACGACGATATGCCGATCTGATGTCAGAAAAAGTTATTGGGAAGCTAAAATATTTATAATTGAAGCTCTTTCAACAGTAAATAGTAATTCCTAAACATATTTTATACAAGAAATGTGAATTTTTCGAATAATTTTGCCTTATGTAAATATTTTTATTACTCATGCAAATGCACCGAAAAAATGTATTTCAACAATTAAATTAAAACTCTCTTAAATTTAAAGGTCAAATTTAATGTTTCATTAATCATTCTTCGGTTTTTCTTGGCAACATTTTAACCAAATTTCAATGAGCAGTGTAAAACAAATTAGAAAATTCTTAATCCCTATAATTTACTTTCAATGAGGCTTGAACTGATAAGGTCTGCACTCAATTATTCAAACGCTGGATTGACTCTGACTTGATCAAAATTTTGTATATATTTTCTTGTGTAATCTGACAATTCAAAAGAAGGAGATTTAGAAGTAAAGAGATAATAATGTCTATTAATGATTAAATTATAGATTTTCTAGGTTAAATATAATTAAATTTGTATTTAAAAAATGGTTCATTTATGTAAGGCCAATCTCTTCACTTAGGTTAGACAATTGTTTTATGGTTTATGGTGCTTAACACCACTTTTAACAATATTTCAGTTATATCGTGGCAGTCAGTTTTATTGGTGGAAGAAACTGGAGGACCCAGAAAAAACCATCGACCTGTCGCAAGTTACTGACAAATTTTACCACATAATGTTGTACACCTCATCCCGAGCGGTAGTCGGACCAACAACATCAGTGGTTATAGGCACCGATGGCATAAGTAGTTGTAAATCCAACTACCATACGATCACGGCCATGACGGTCCCGGATTTTTTTTTAATTTGTATCATTATTGAAACATTTGGAAAGAAAATCAACATTAGAACTTGTGGCAGGTTTTTTGTACTGCTCAATTCTCACTAAAAGATTTCTAACAAGATATGATTATAATCTAACGATTATGAAGTCTCTCAAACCGGCCACTATCTACCCACATATCAAATTTTGATGGCCACTATCTACCCACATATCAAATTTTGAAAATGCAGAATTGCTCCTCTAATGGTGACCTATCACTATGTCAAAATTTATGTCTCTATCATTATCCAGTTAGAAGTTATCAACATTAATGTATGAAATTTCAAGTTTCCCATAGGATTCTATAGTAACCCCCACCCCCTTTGAACCCCCAAAAATATGGCTTTGACCCCCTTTACCACAAATCTGAAAACTTTAGGATCAACTAGAAACATATATCTATAACTCCACCAAGTTTCATGAAATTCTGTCCTGTAGTTCCTGAGATCTGCCGTGGACAAGTTCATGGTGCACGAAAAGAAAGAAGAATAAGAAGAATAAGAATAATAATAGCGAGCACAGAGAGCTCTACAGCAACATGGGCATGCGCATGCAACACACAATCTGCCTAATGATGAGATTGAAATCCTTTCGTCCGGAAGTTGATAAAAGTTGGCAGTCCCGGAGAGAATGCCAAAAATAAAAAAAAAGTCTCCAATAAATGATTTTAAAACTAAAATGATATCATGAACTTCTAAAAATCGTATTTAAGTAACAAAAGACAATAAAAGGTGCTTACATTGTTAAATTAATCAGAATGACATCTTGCTATCAAAGTCATGACGTCATGTTATTCATAGGCCAAAGTCGTCGACAACATTTCGCGGAATTTTAATTAAAATCTTGTATTTTCATTCCCAAATAAAAAAAATTCAAAACAACATCCATTTCATTTGCAAACTGGGTCAATTCCGTAAATCGTGACGACATGTAAACAAACACAGCACTTTTTTCAAGCGTGTCCAGATTATTAGATAAAAACCTTTCTAGTTACGGATTAGTAAAAGATGATTATAGAATAAATTTGACTTAATTTTGAACAATATTTTCAGAAAATATCAAATTTATTTTTTGGACCATTTGCAGCCGATGTAGAAAAACTCGCCTTGGTGTGTTTTAGTTTTGTTTTATTTTTTGCAGAATCTACGCGGGTGGTCTAAATATTTACTCGGATCGATCAAAACTTTGATTAATATAACACTGGCGTACTGAAAGGACTTTATGTTAACATGGACTATCAGGTTAAGGACAACAACTGTTCATTTTTTTATCACTGTGAATGACTCTTAAGACAACTCGAATCTGGTCATTTTTTGACGTATGGACATTTTATGTCACCCCTAACTGCATTTCACTGTCGAACTCCAGATTTATATTGACATTTCGTTATATGACTTACCAGTTTAAAAGAAATCCAAACACAATTCCTGTCTCCAAGATTATTTGTACATGTACCACAATATTCCTAAAGTTCTACAATAAATGCGTAAATAAAAAAGAATCTGGCCACCATTCATCGTCATGTTAATATTTTTTTTATCACGTCATATTTTACGTTGCAACAAGTAAAGGTCAGCATTGAAATCGTATTTGGGTCACAACTGACAATGTCATCAATATTTTTTTAAATTAATTTTTTCTTATTTTAGATGTTGGTCAGTTTTAACTCCCTATGATCCTTTCTATCTCGGAATTTTTTTTTGGATGGTGACTAGACATGCATTGAAATAGCACAGTCTTCGAAATTAGACTTTCGAATGTACTGGCCCGAAAACTTCAAAATTAGAATATTTATATAGATTCTATTGAAAAATTTGGGCAAAAGTCACTGGTCCGAATCAATTTTCACTGGCCGTGGGTCACCGGACCACTGCTAAAGTCAATGACTGATAGCAGATGAGTAGGAGTGAACCAGAAAGTGGGGGACTAGTTTTGAGGGTGGACCAGAAAAAGTGGTCAGTTTTCAAAACTGATAAGCAAAAAAAAAAAAAAAAAAAAAAAATGAAATGATATTAAAAAAAATGTTATTTGAATGCATGCTTCTATACTAAAAATCAATTTTTTTTAAATTTTGCCAAAAGGGGGGGGGGGGTGAGGACATGTGTCCTTTGCCACCGGCTCATATGTCTCTGATAAGAAAAGATATTTGAACATTAACATTTTTCATTTTTATACAATTTTTGCATTTATTATTTCTTTGGCTAAGTAACAAACATTTTCTAACCATGATGTGCTTGCAAGGAACAAGGAACGCATTAGTTTTTCCTTATTTCTGTTAGTGTTAATTATGTCTATCAGTACCCATTTGTTTATTCATCTTACTACCCAAAAGAAGAAAAACAGAAATTATGCAAAATATCTATAGATACATTGTGAAAAAATATAAAGAAAAGAAGATTTTTTTACATAGTAAGAGAAGAGAATATTTGGCCACAGGTACTCGGGGACAGAATGTATCCACCTTTTTTCCAACACTATTATTTACAGCTTAAGCATTGGTTAATTTGATATGCATGCATATCATCACAAAATGACCAAATATGACAGTGGTTCCGTGTACAAAGGTTTTGAAAGATTTTCCGTCAGTCTGATCCTACAAAATATTTGAATACTACCGAAAATGGTTTAGAATAGTAAGACACAATGAACTTTATTTATTTAACTATTAATTATGCCGTTCATACTATATGTATATCTGTTATTATTTATAAAACTCAGTCTTTCTAAAATAAATGCTATAAAATTATTAACCAGCTTGTTGTTGAAACTTTAAAAGGTAATAACATTACACAAGAAGGAATATATGTCTCTGTATAATCTTGTCACAGATAATTCTAAAGAGTATGATTTCGATACTGAATATTGCCTTAATATATATATCACGCCTCTACTGTGCTTTTTCCAATAAAAAAAATATTGAATATTGATAAATATTTTGCATATGAAAGCAGAGACATGTCTGATGAAAGCGGTACATATATAATTCTTTTAAAATTAAAAACTATTTTGTTCACTTGGAGATAGCATAATATTGGCCCAAATACACATACTTTAAAATGTCGAAACGAAGATTATCAGTATTACAGTAACCGTACGCAGTGCGGTCTTATGTATGGGCACAATGGGCAGTTGCACGGTGGTCCCACAAGCAAATGAACCCCATGCTAATCTATGTATGTTGTATATGGCATAGTTTTTAATTTTTAAACACTGATTTTGTTGGAAGTATCAATACAAGAAATATATGTTTAATTTTATCGACCATTTATAGTTTTATTTCTGCAAGTGTTTGTATAGATAGGGACCTCAGTGCACTGCTTTGACCGGGGCCTATATTGCTGATAAGACGGCCCTGACCATACGTCATTCATCATTTACACTTCATGAACATGTATCGGCTGTACATAACATGGTATAGGCCAATATTGCTTATGTATGTTGGTTGCATTAATTGATATTTTCGTAATAAAACTCTTTTCTTATGACTTAAAAGACCATACTTTCATTTTACAGACATCGGCGTCTACTACCCCCTTAGGCTTTATAATGGTTGATACCACCCACGCACTAGTAGTTAGTCTTCAATGTTTGCACTGTCCCTAGTCCAACAATCAAAGATTCCATACTTTTTTCTCGTACTTTTCTATTCTACTTCATTTAACTTTCCAATGGATGTCATAGGGGATATAAAGGTATTTTTAGTATCATTTAATTTCAAATACTAACGTCCTCTCTACTATAGACCATGCCTACTCATATTATTTTGTGATATTCAACTTTCACTCAAATATATACACACTGGCCAGACAGAAATGCTGTGCTCGCATCTAGGCAATGCCTACTCCATATTAATAATAATAAGAAACGGAGCAAAAACAATCAGTCCCCCAAACTTTGTTTGGGAGACTTAATAAGAAACAGAGCAAAAACAATAAGTCTCCA
The DNA here is from genome assembly GCA_963383655.1 of Bathymodiolus septemdierum. Taxonomy (NCBI): domain Eukaryota; kingdom Metazoa; phylum Mollusca; class Bivalvia; order Mytilida; family Modiolidae; genus Bathymodiolus; species Bathymodiolus septemdierum. The sequence goes on along the minus strand of OY726525.1, from coordinate 7,714,701 downwards.
AACGTTGTTTGGGAGACTTAATAATAAATATTTAAATGATAAAATATCTTATTGGAAACTATGTTCTGTAATAAACATATCAAATTGACAACGTGTACCAAGTATTTGAACAGGAGTCAAAAGTGTTGTCCCACAGTTTTTTCCAGATAATTCTGTTAACAAAAATCTACTAAACACACACACATACTGTATGTATATAATAAAATGAAAAAAAAAAAAAAAATACCACACTGTCCGAACAGTTCCAAAATCTAATTGAAAAATTGTAGAGAGAAAACTGATACCGCTAACACACACATATACCGGTACATGACCACTAACTTTTCTGGTTTGGTACAGGTTATTAAAACAAAGTGGCAGTATAAAACTAGTGCCTAAACCTTCCCTCTTACTGAAATAATGTAAAATGCCAACCCTCACATATAACTCAACTGGCTGAGCAGAATTGTTGTATAGAATATAAATTATTAATGATCTGTAGGGTCAATCAAGTAAAAAACAACTGAGAAACATTCATCGCTGATCTCCCTTTATTCTGTCAGAACAAAACAGATTGTCTCCCTTCCTTTCATTAATTAAACCCTCAACCTTATCAGTCTACATGAGAAATAAAAACTGTTCACTTCAATATTTCAACATCTGATAAATCCAAAACCATTAATTTTAAATTTAATAACATTCTAATAAACCTGTCTAAACTAAACCTGTCTAAAGGGTTGGGGTTAGGGTTATGGTGTTTAACACACAACTTGTAAAACAGATCTCAAGTATAAATCATCAATTCTGATAAAAATACATCTTTATCTTTTAGTATTTACTAAATTATCTCTATTCAAACCCCCATATGATCAATATAAGTGTTGTAAATAAGATCCTTTCTTCAATGATTTCAAAAAGTACCTCTTTTGAGACCCCTATTTCATCAATTCAAGTAATTAAAGGACCCTTTTTTTTTTAAATAATTTTAAAAAGTACCTCTTTTGAGACCCCTATTTCATCAATTCAAGTAATTAAAGGACCTTTTTTTTTTAAATAATTTAAAAAAGTACCTCTTTTGAGACCTCCATTTCATCAATTCAAGTAACTAAAGGACCCTTTTTTCAATAATTTCAAAAAGTACCTCTGTTCAGCCTCTGTTCAACTTTTTATCATTAATTTTAGAGTAGAAGTGAGTGAGTGATTGTTGTTTAATGCCAACTCAGCAATTTTTCAGCTATTTCATGACGAGATTTTAAGAGTAGAAATATCTGTTTTACAATAATATACTATAGATAACATTCTCAACATACAGGTATTCAAATTAAATCTAATATTATAAAGAACAATGAACTGAACTAGAACTATTTCCCATTATAACCAATGTAATTACCATGGAACCACAAAAACTTGAGAATATACAAAGATAAATTATAAAACTGATGTAAACTTGGCTCTTGAGTTTTAAAATAAACCCTTAAATGAAATATTATTTCTAATAAAACAAATCTAGATCTACTACTATATACACATTTTTTAATTGATATAACAGATCACACGTAACATTTGTTTAAAAGTGCAAATTCGAAGGTTGCTCAATTTTTTTTTTTATTTTGAAATAATACACCTTATCACAGCTGGGAAATATTCTAATTACAACACTGTTATAAAATAAAATACTAGTACTGTCAAACCTGTCTAAACAGAACCTCCTCCCGACCCAACTCTCCTGTTCACAATAAACAGGTGTTCGGTTTATGCAGGTTAAATATACCATTTGCCAATTCCTGACTTGATTCTAAAATTATACACTTTTAACTTTTTATTATTTGAGTTATTTCCCTTACAGAGGACAAAATGGTTCCCTTTCAATGCAAGAGCAACAGAAAGGATAAAGAATTTGAGTATAATTTTCAGAATTTTTTTTTAGATAATTGAACCTTGTAAAATAATAGAAGTTAACTTTATAGCAAATAAAAAATTCACAAGTCGCTACAACATATCAAAAATAAGGAAAAGACTAATCTGATGAGGTGCATTTGATATAACCTCTTTTCCTCATATTATTTATCACCATCTCAAGTGACCTTGACATCTGATGAGGTGCATTTGATATAACCTCTTTTCCTCATATTATTGATCACCATCTCAAAGTGACCTTGACATCTGATGAGGTGCATTTGATACAACCTCATATTATTTATCACCATCTCAAGTGACCTTGACATCTGATGATGTGGATTTGATATAACCTCCAGATTTATCATCACTCGAGCGACATTCACCTGTGATGAGGTGCATTTGATACAACCTCATATTATTTATCACCATCTCAAGTGACCTTGACATCTGATGATGTGGATTTGATATAACCTCCAGATTTATCATCACTCGAGCAACATTCACCTGTCATGAGGTGCACTTGATACAACCTCAGTTACAAGACAGAGGTAAATTACCTCCATGTTTATTTCACATGTAATGTTAACCTCGTTCATTATCTTCTCCTTAATCACATGGGAGAAAACAAAAACATTATCATGGGATGCCTCATCTTCTATTAAATGAAGTTGGTTGACATTCATTAAGACAGACAAGAAACTGATGACTCGGCAGAATGAGGAGTATGTTTACTATGTGTAAGACAAGCCAGTATTATGTAGAGAATTATAATTAAACAATTCTTCAGACACAACAATTGAAGGTCCTATATCATAATCTGTTTAAAAGATATCATCACAATCTAACAGTCAAGGTTATGTACTGTCAGGTTTTATACTTCTGCACATATTTAAACAGAAAACAAATCTTTGACAAAATGTGTTGCTTGATTATTGCAAAAGAAGTGTTCTTTTTTGTGTTTTTGTTTTGTTTTGAGTTTTGTTGGAGGGGGGTGTTTGTCATTGAATACATACTGTTTTATCTGTGGAATACACCAACATTTGGACTATAGGTCTATATATATATAATTCCAAGTGGACTACAGGTCTATAGTCAGTATGTCTTATTTCTACATCACTACAGGATTCCCTCATGGTCATTATTTGTAAGAGAAAGGCAAGGATTCCCTCAGGGTCATTATTTGTAAGAGATAGCAAGGATTCCCGCAGGGTCATTATTTGTAAGAGATAGGCAAGGATTCCCTCAGGGTCATTATTTGTAAGAGATAGGCAAGGATTCCCTCAGGGTCATTATTTGTAAGAGATAGGCAAGGATTCCCTCAGGGTCATTATTTGTAAGAGATAGGCAAGGATTCCCTCAGGGTCATTATTTGTAAGAGAAAGGCAAGGATTCCCTCAGGGTCATTATTTGTAAGAGATAGGCAAGGATTCCCTCAGGATCATTATTTGTAAGAGATAGGCAAGGATTCCCTCAGGGTCATTATTTGTAAGAGATAGGCAAGGATTCCCTCAGGGTCATTATTTGTAAGAGATAGGCAAGGATTCCCTCAGGGTCATTATTTGTAAGAGATAGGCAAGGATTCCCTCAGGGTCATTATTTGTAAGAGATAGGCAAGGATTCCCTCAGGGTCATTATTTGTAAGAGAAAGGCAAGGATTCCTTCAGGGTCATTATTTGTAAGAGATAGGCAAGGATTCCTTCAGGGTCATTATTTGTAAGAGATAGGCAAGGATTCCCTCAGGGTCATTATTTGTAAGAGATAGGCAAGGATTCCTTCAGGGTCATTATTTGTAAGAGATAGGCAAGGATTCCTTCAGGGTCATTATTTGTAAGAGATAGGCAAGGATTCCTGCAGGGTCATTATTTGTAAGAGATAGGCAAGGATTCCTGCAGGGTCATTATTTGTAAGAGATAGCAAGGATTCCCGCAGGGTCATTATTTGTAAGAGATAGGCAAGGATTCCCTCAGGGTCATTATTTGTAAGAGATAGGCAAGGATTCCCTCAGGGTCATTATTTGTAAGAGATAGGCAAGGATTCCCTCAGGGTCATTATTTGTAAGAGATAGGCAAGGATTCCCTCAGGGTCATTATTTGTAAGAGATAGGCAAGGATTCCCTCAGGGTCATTATTTGTAAGAGATAGGCAAGGATTCCCTCAGGGTCATTATTTGTAAGAGATAGGCAAGGATTCCCTCAGGGTCATTATTTGTAAGAGATAGGCAAGGATTCCCTCAGGGTCATTATTTGTAAGAGATAGGCAAGGATTCCCTCAGGGTCATTATTTGTAAGAGATAGGCAAGGATTCCCTCAGGGTCATTATTTGTAAGAGATAGGCAAGGATTCCCTCAGGGTCATTATTTGTAAGAGAAAGGCAAGGATTCCTTCAGGGTCATTATTTGTAAGAGATAGGCAAGGATTCCTTCAGGGTCATTATTTGTAAGAGATAGGCAAGGATTCCCTCAGGGTCATTATTTGTAAGAGATAGGCAAGGATTCCTTCAGGGTCATTATTTGTAAGAGATAGGCAAGGATTCCTTCAGGGTCATTATTTGTAAGAGATAGGCAAGGATTCCTTCAGGGTCATTATTTGTAAGAGATAGGCAAGGATTCCTGCAGGGTCATTATTTGTAAGAGATAGGCAAGGATTCCTGCAGGGTCATTATTTGTAAGAGATAGGCAAGGATTCCCTCAGGGTCATTATTTGTAAGAGATAGGCAAGGATTCCTTCAGGGTCATTATTTGTAAGAGATAGGCAAGGATTCCCTCAGGGTCATTATTTGTAAGAGATAGGCAAGGATTCCCTCAGGGTCATTATTTGTAAGAGATAGGCAAGGATTCCTTCAGGGTCATTATTTGTAAGAGATAGGCAAGGATTCCCTCAGGGTCATTATTTGTAAGAGATAGGCAAGGATTCCTGCAGGGTCATTATTTGTAAGAGATAGGCAAGGATTCCCTCAGGGTCATTATTTGTAAGAGATAGGCAAGGATTCCTTCAGGGTCATTATTTGTAAGAGATAGGCAAGGATTCCCTCAGGGTCATTATTTGTAAGAGATAGGCAAGGATTCCCTCGGGGTCATTATTTGTAAGAGATAGGCAAGGATTCCCTCAGGGTCATTATTTGTAAGAGATAGGCAAGGATTCCTTCAGGGTCATTATTTGTAAGAGATAGGCAAGGATTCCCTCAGGGTCATTATTTGTAAGAGATAGGCAAGGATTCCCTCAGGGTCATTATTTGTAAGAGATAGGCAAGGATTCCTTCAGGGTCATTATTTGTAAGAGATAGGCAAGGATTCCCTCAGGGTCATTATTTGTAAGAGATAGGCAAGGATTCCTGCAGGGTCATTATTTGTAAGAGATAGGCAAGGATTCCCTCAGGGTCATTATTTGTAAGAGATAGGCAAGGATTCCTTCAGGGTCATTATTTGTAAGAGATAGGCAAGGATTCCCTCAGGGTCATTATTTGTAAGAGATAGGCAAGGATTCCCTCGGGGTCATTATTTGTAAGAGATAGGCAAGGATTCCCTCAGGGTCATTATTTGTAAGAGATAGCAAGGATTCCCTCAGGGTCATTATTTGTAAGAGATAGGCAAGGATTCCTTCAGGGTCATTATTTGTAAGAGATAGGCAAGGATTCCCTCGGGGTCATTATTTGTAAGAGATAGGCATACAGTACAACATAACTGGATAAATCAACTTACTGTTTGTATAATATTGGAATTACATTTGAAAAAAAAACCATAATAATATTACATATCAATGATATTTCTGATTTCCCCCACATTGTTTAGAATAAATACTGGTTTAACACTGCCACATTTGTGTGTACCTGTCCCAAACAAGGACCTAGATTTATATCAGCATATGCTGTGGTATTTATTTAATTGTTCTGCACAACTGACCTTGGTGACTTTGATGATGAGGAAGACGATTTTGAGGATTCCTTTGAATAAAAGATATAAACAAATCAAATCTCTATTAACAAAAATATAATCCTGATTAAGGTGCTAATAGCAAAGGCTCAGTCATTTATTTTGCTAAAATCAGTATACCAAAATATAATCCACTGAAAACCTAAAACGGTATCAATATAATTACAATTTTTTTTAATTTAATGTGTAAAAAGTGACAAATTCAAAGCTTTATTTAGCTCCAAGGAAATGCCCAGATGCCAGGATTTTGCATAATTTTGTCATCAGCTTCAGGGGGCATACACGGCCCCCGGCCTGAAGTGTCATTCGCTTCGCTCGCTCCATTTTCTACCTATTCTAAAATATTTTCCTTCTATTCAAAATCTTAATTAAACCAGTTCAATGAGTTGAGGTGAGAGGTGAAAGGTTAATTTTGTTGATATTGGTAGAATTGTTGACCGTCACTGTTTATACTTTCTGTTCATAAGGGGTGGCTTTATACCAGGGGGACTTCTGTATAACAATTCTTTTGTTTTGTTTGATACGATAAACTTCTGCTTCAAGTTGTTTAAATTTTAGAGGAATACCAATAAATAAATATGTCAATAAAAATGTAGATATCAAATCTAGTTCACACGACACGTTTCTAGAATAACCTTCAACAGGTCGAAAGGTTGGAAAGCCAAATAATAAAGAAAAAAATTATAACCCTTTATAAAACAAGCCATGTTAAAAATATAACATTTCCACAATGTAAAATAAAAACCTGCCTCACTGAGTGTTCAAAGCCTCCTAGTAGATGTAATTTGCAATGTTAATTTCCTCATAGCTCACCACAAATTCTAATGAAGCGTTTAAATACTTCAATTGAACTTTCTTTGTACAAAACTTGTTACGCTACACAAATTAAGTTTTCAAAACTATAGACTCACTTATATAGTTTCTTTGTTGTTTATAATGCCTGAGGAGACAGCTCGGCACACGTCGAAATGTAAGGTTCATAGATTGCAATATAACCGAGACATGACTTCCGATTCTTAATGGTCACACCACATGTGGTGTTGATCTTAAGCAATTAAAAACTAATTTTAAGTTATTTGTTGCTAAATCTGAAGGTAGTTCTGATGTGTATTGCCTTCAGTTTCTTCCTTAATTATGTCAATGTGTCTATAATACTCTATTTCATAATTCTAATAAATTCTAGAGTTACTTCCCTTTTCATTAACGCAAACTATTCAGTTAATTTTCCCAAAGATTTCAAAATGATATAAATGTGCATCTTATCTTGATATGGTTTTGGTTTATGGTGTTTAACGCCACTTTCAACAATATTTCAGTTATATCGTGGCAGTCAGTTTTATAGGTGGAGGAAACCGGAGAACCCGGAGAAAACCACCAACCTGTTGCAAGTCACTGACAAACTTTATCACATAATGTTGTATCGAGTACACATCGCCTGAGCAGGATTCGAACTCACAACTTTAGTGGTGATAGGCACCGATTACACAGGTAGTTGTAAATCCAACTACCTTAGGATCACGAAGGCCTCCATTTTTATCTTGGAATTACTTGTAGTTGCCCATTTTGTACAAGGAAGCCCTATTCACAAAACACAGAAACACCCATTACTGCACCTTGAGGCCTCTTGTTTGGAAAAGGGTTGGACTACAAGTACCCAAAATCAATTCCAACCTTTATCCTGTTCCAAAGATCATTGTGTTAAGATTTCAGAAGGATTGGTCTACTAAGTTATTGCATGGAAACAATTGTGTCTCCTCTAGCAAATACCAATTTATGAAACCTATACGGTAAATGGTTTTAACCTTTTTCAATTGACCTGTACAACCTCTGACATAATCTTAAACATGTTGATATCACCACTAACATTGTGAGTTTGAATCCCACTCACGCGAGGTGAACTTAATACATGTGATAAAATTTTGTCAGTGACTTGCGGCAGGTCTGTGGTTTTCTTAGGATATTCCGGTTTCCTCCACCAATAAAACTGACTGCTACGATATAACTGAAATATTATTGAAAGTGGCATTAAACACCATACCCTAACCTTTGACCTCAACTTGTTGAAGGCAGTCAGTATTTTGTAGAAGTAGAAGTCTACTGGCGGACGACAACGTCATACCATAATACAATCACAAAATGTTCATGGTAGTATAAAAAACAGATCAAAACAATAATAAATGTGAAAAAAAAAATCTTCTCTGAATGTTAAATCTCTTCATATTGAAATCTAAGAACAAAAATAGATGTATTTTTTACAGTATCGAGTGCACCACAGTTTAATACATGTACATCATTAATTAAAAGTCATTAAATCAACAGGTCAAACTAAATTAAACTGAAGCCTAATTTCAAAACAAATAAATGATCTGAAAAACAAAAAATTGACTTTTAAAATTTTCATAATTAAAATTATTTAGTCTAAATTTTTAATTTGAATTTGAATTAATTGATATCTACATTTTAATGCTGTACTTTTAAGTTTTGAAGAATGCACTGTAAACTTCTCTTCTTTTCTCGTTTACATATGTTCACTCTGTAGCACATATTTGTCTTGACAAAACAAAGATTTCCACTTCCACAAACAAAATACTATCTACCTACGAACACCCAACTTTTTAAACCTATATAAACATACGGAAGGAAACGATTCTTAAATTTCCTCGGCTCTTTCAAATAAACTTGATTCTGGTAAAATTTGCTTATTTTTTTATCACTTCTCTCCAAACACCTTCTGTTCAGCTTAAATGATCTTAGAGATTTTTATAAACTTTCTCTAGACTGTAGGATAAACATAGAGGGAAAATGAATGTGTTTACATTTTATGGGTATTAAATAAAAATATATGATTGATCTTACAAATGGCAAATACTGACAATCTTGAAAAGTTCAAACGAGTTCTAGTCAATCTCTTTTAACTTTCTACTTTCTTCATTGTGTTTAATGTTGTCTCATATTGTAAGGTCAGTTATTTAGATGATGATTAAAAAGACATGATTTAATACATTTAGTTTTCGCTAAAAACTTCAAAACATTTTATAATATTACCGTAATCAATAATGTATAATCCTCAGGGGTTAAAAAATCCACTAGCCCGACACCCGGGGCTAGTAATTTCCACATTTGGGCTAGCTGAAATAATCAGCTGTATGCCCAACAGGCTATTAAAAAAATATATTGGATATTGACAAACTTGTCAATATTCGCATATCTACTTATATTCATATATCTGTTATATGTTGTTTAAACAGCAGCAATGTTTTATTTATTCAACTGCTAGCTTTTTGTCGAAATTGAGACCAAAGAAGGTAGAAAAACTGCGTAACTTGTCATAAAACACAGCTTCAACAAATGACGGCTTACCGGAAATTTCGAAAAAGAAATACCGGAATCGGATTCCGGAACCGGGAACGACTATTTCCGGTTTTGCCGATGGTAAAAAAAAAAAAAAAAAAAAAAAAAATGCTGACCGACCCTAGATTTTTTTGAAATGTGACCGTAAACACACATATTTTTTTTTTGGCCTTACAGTGACCTGAACTGTGGTAAGTAAGTGAAAATAAAATGCAATACCAGATCTGAAAAGAAAGATAGTTAAACTAATATACATTGTACATGTTGTACAAGGGTTCAAGTCTGCAAGTCAGATTCATGAAATCACGGTATTGACAAGGACTAGTGGTTCATAGATTCGGGCTAGTAATATTTGGGAGTATGCTAGCCCTGGGCTAGTGAGGTGGTCCAAGACTTTTCAACCCCTGATCCTCATGTTTGTACTACAACATTACTTTACATTTTGTAATATTACCGTAATCAAGATTGTATAATCCACATGTTTGTACTGCAACATTACTTTACATTTTATAATATTACCGTAATTAACGGTGTATAATCCACATTACTTTACACTATCAAGTCTTGGCTTAGGCAAAAAAAAATGTGCTTCCGCTAACCCCAACGACCTAATTTTAAAGTGCCTATACCCTCAAGTTTTCATTACCATCTTTGGACAAGCACTATTCAAGTCAGATTCTTGTGCTGTATAACTAAAAATAAAAAATATCACCATTAACATTGTGAGTTTGAATCCCGTTATGTCAGTGACTAGCAGCAGGTCGGTGGTTTTCTCCTGGTACCAATAAAACTGACTGCCACTATATAACTGAATTATTGTTGAAAATGGTGTTAAACACCATAACTCCCCTTTGGTGTTGTAGTTGATAATATGGATGCATCAACAACATCTTTCAACAATATTTCAGTTATATAGTAAAGCAGTGAGTTTTATTGGTGGAGTTAAACCAGTGTCACAGACGAAAAACCACTGAAATTACGAAAAAACAGTCTAAACAATGATGGTCAACAAGTTCAACAATATTAACAACAAGATATGACAGTAACAGGATGCTATTACGGAAAGTCTCCAAAACATCACCGTTTTTTTCCCGTGTTTTGGTGGCCATTTTGAAAGTGGACGTAATTTTGAAGGCGCATATTTGCTCCTCTAATGAATATTTATTTTTCTTTGTTCTTCAATTCAACTTACCCAGTTAATTATATTGCAAAGGAGTTTTTTTTGGGCCAAGATACATGTATATATCAGGGACGACTTTTTCTTAGAGCCGAGATATATCGGGGACGACTTTTTTTTAGGGCCGATCGTTCTTTAGGGGCGAAACAAGAAGGTCTAACGATTGTCCATTTTTTAAATAAATTAATCGCTTCATGTAAAGAAGCTGTACAGTTTCCTTTCTAAATTTTATTTTTTTATTTTTAAACTGGATAGATTATTTCCTGTACTTCACTCCGATTGTCCATTCTATGCCGAAACTTAGAATCCATTTCCGGTTGGTATTGATCATTGATTCATCTCCTTACACACATGTTGCTGTTTTGCTATTCTCGCTATAACTCCACCAAGTTTCATGAAATTCTGTCCAGTAGTTCCTGAGATCTGCCGTGGACACGTTCATGTCGCAAAGAAAGAAAGGAGAATAATAATAATAAGAAGAAACGGGGGGCAAAAACAATAAGTCTCCAAACAACGTTTGGGAGACTTAATTACTACCTCACACCTCAAAGCACAAAAACAACCACAACATATGTCAATGGAAATCAAGGTCCTGGCTTCGGACAAACGTCACATACGTGACAGGGTTAAAAAAAAAACATGATCTCGACCATCTCCCTCTTCATAACTGGATCTTCAACAGTAAACTGCACTGATTCTATCTCACTCAAAAAGACCACACACTATCACAAATATGACAGCGTAAACATGGACAATAGCAGGGTCAATAGAATTAAATTACAAAATGTACTTAAATACTCTGCCATTCTGAAGAAAAATCATCCTTCCATTGACTACAACATAACAAGCTTTGCAGGTGTCAGTTTTTAAATCTAAATCTGTACTGAATCAAAGAAACAAGCTTTGAGGAGCAGTCAGTTCAGTTTAAAATACAGTCAAACCTGTAATGTGACTTTCCAAGGAAATATTGAAATATGGTCACATAAGATAGGTGGCCACTTAATACAGGTTTAATGAATATACCGTATTTAGGGTTGCATAATGCACAGTTTTTTGCCCAGATTCTTTATTTTGTAGGAGGGGTGCGCATTATAAACAGGAACAATGTGTTTCACTCTTTCCCAGACCGGAAAATCACATGTCCGCCATGTTTTTTTGTTTACTATTGTCAACATGCAAAGTTAAATATTTCTTAAATTGTTTGAACACTATTCCACAAAATAATTAATTGCATCTACTATGTTTTAATTATTGAAGACGCCAATAAAACCCAACACATTTAATATTTTGCAACTTTATTGAAGATGAAAAGAAATAAATGGTTCTTAAATTCTCCCAGCAAATGAAACATGCTCAAAGGACTGAAAAATATATATGATTGATATTTAATTCTTACATTTCCGACGCCGATTTTTTTCAAAAGCCATGCGCATTATAGACACGAACTAGTTTTTTTCTGGAGATTTTCAAGGCCAAGAGGGGGTGCGCATTATGCACCAATGCGCATTATGCAACCCTAAATACGGTAAAATGCACTACACAAAGGGAAATAAAATTAAATGTAGGAAGAACTTTCAGAGTGAGCAGACATTGCTAGAGCAAAATATTTAGGAAGAAATTTAAGAATGAAAAAAATAAAGAGTGACATCTTCATGATCATCCTCATCTCTAACATATATTTTGAAGCAAAAGAAAACAATTTTAACACAGAAGTAGGTACAAAATTACGGTTAGAGTTATGGTGTTTAACACCACTTTCAACAATACTTCAACTATATCGTGGTGGTCAGTTTTATTGTTGGAGGAAACCAGAGCACTCAGAGAAAACCACGGACCTGTCGCAAGTCACTGACAAATTTTATTACATAATGTTGTACACCTCGCCCTGATCTGGATTCGAACTCACAACTTTAGTGGTGACAGGTACTGATTGCACTGTTAGATTAGTTGTAAATCCAACAACCATACGATCATGGCCAGTACGGCCCCATCTCCCAACATATATTTTGAAGTAAAAGAAAATAATTTTAACAGAGAAGTAGGTACAAAGTTACGGAAATGAAAAGAATGCATGTGTTGGCGGTACACATTTTGTACATTTCATTAATGCTGATTTTCTAAAATTCTTCCCGATCCATCAATTGCTAATCATTTAAGTAAACTAACAGTATATATTTATTACAATGTTTTATTGAGAGATGTTCTACAGATTGTGTGTCTGTTTTATCTAAAAATAGACATGTAAATAAAGTTTATCTATTTAATGTATTATATATGTAATATTCTTTCAATTGATAATTTGGTCGCTGTTTCAAAACAACGTTTTTACAGGAAATCATGCCAATGAAGTTGAATATCCTAAATATCAGCACTGCTTTAAATAAAAATATTGTCTTGTTTGTTTTCTGTTTAATCTATAAAACTGACTGACTAATCTACCAAATGACAATCATTATTACAGTCTTTTACAGAACCCTGTGTCTCGCCAATCCAAAAGATAGAAAGTTTAAACAGCGACAGACAAGACCACCAATATCAACAAAATGAACAATAACCTCTCATCTTAACTCACTGAACACAGAAGACAACAACATATGACATTAGAGATCCAGGGCCTGGACAGGCAGAAAAATGTGGCAGGATTAAACAGGGATACCAACCCTCCTCTTGACAACTGTACATGTATTTTAAAAAATAGCATAACTGTTAGGTTTGGAACACAGACATTCATGTCACATGACACATAATGTTATTAACTGTAAAATGTACGTCTCATATTTACAGGGGATTAGGGTTATGGTGTTTAATGCCACCTTCAACAATATCTCAGTCATATATCGTGGCAGTCAGTTTTATTGGTGGAGGAAACCAGAGTACCCGGAGAAAACCACAGACCTGCAACAAGTCACTGACAAACTTTATCACATAATGTTGTATCGAGTACACCTCGCCTGAGCAGGGTACGAACTCACAAACGTTAGTAATGATAGGCACAGTTGCATAGGTAGTCATAAATCCAACTACCATACGATCATGACGGCCCCTGTTTCATATCTACATACTTGATCACAAACGTCATTTGTCTATAAATGTACACTGTATGGATCGTAATTGTTCACTTTAATATTTCTGTCTACGATGATTTTGGCAACAGAAGAGTACAAAGAAAAAACACCAAAAAACATATTTTTTAAAATTGATAACCTTTTCACTAAAATATAAATCTAGGAAAGATTGAGATGATTATTTTCACTTTGATCACAATCATAAACTAGAAAACAGATGGAAATTCTAAAAGAAAGATGAAGAGTGTTTTGAAATTGAAATTTAACTGCATACTCTGTACTCAAGAAAAAGTGATTGTTTATCAAAACATGAAAGAGAAAAATTACTTTTTCCATAACAAAAACATTTTACAAAAAATTAAAGAATACATTTTACAGTAAACATACCATTTTAACCCCTCCCTCTCCCTCTCATTGTTTTGTCCCTATCCCAAGTCAGGAAATGGATTGGATATTCAATGCTATATGACAAAGTCTTTTTAGTGTTCAATGATTTGAGGTGAGAGGCAATTGTTTGTTTTGTTGATATTGGTGGAATTGTTTACCATCATTGTTTAAAAAAGAGTTTACCAAAGGGGTAACCAAAATTCATCAATCGAAAAAGAACAGACAACACAATGGCCAAAAGAAGAAGAACAGACAACACAATGGCAAAAAGAAAAAGAACAGACAACACAATGGCCAAAAGAAGAAGAACAGACAACACAATGGCCAAAAGAAAAAGAACAGACAACACAATGGCCAAAAGAAAAAGGACAGACAACACAATGACCAAAAGAAAAAGAACAGACAACACAATGGCCAAAAGAAAAAGTACAAAAGGACAAACATTGATCTATAAAACACTACACATACATTGTTGTAAAACTAAAGATCTAGTAACACAAATCCAACTAAAAACTGGAGATGCTCTTTTCATAATGTAATTGTAATTAGAAATTAATTTAGTGTGTTAATTACTCTGAAATTGATCTTTGATTGATATATTACTATTAGAGAAAAAAATCATTTTAATTAAATCAGTTATTAATTAGTTTTCTCATTTAATTAGACGGGCACCACATCTTCACCACATGTAGATTTGCCCTAATTAATTACAGTTAAAGATTTGTTTTATGTATTATTATGATATACACACAGCTTGTTACATAAGAATCAATGAAGACTCATGTTAACATCTGTTTCTGTAATCTTAAGTTTATTGAACCAGGCTTCGCATAGAATAAATTCTTTCATGTATTATATTGAATATAGAGTACATTTTTTTTTATCAAATCAAGAAGGTTGTGGTTTATGGTTGATGGTGTTATTTGGAATAGCGTCCTCTGGATGGTGATATTTGTATTCTCCGTTACAATATCAGCGTAGGAACATACCATCTCAACCATATTAGATCGGGAACATAGTTGTTTTTTAGTATTTAAAACGCCCCTAAACATGTCTGAAGAAGAACGTCAACCATGTACTTCGCTGAAAAGTAACGTCAATGACGATGGTTGAAACACAGGTGTGTATAAACCTTGTTCTAAATGTTTTTTAAACGTACAATTTATTTCAAGCATTGCTTCTTTTCAAGTAGTTTATGAAAAGCTTCTTGTCAATTTATAATACAATGTACTTCCAACTTGCGTTCAAAACAAAAGTAAACAAACCGAAAAGGGGGTGTAAACAGAGATGAAAGTTTTCCTCTCATCAGCTGATTTCCTCTTTTTTTAAACAAAATATTTGGAAATAAAATGTTTCAAGCTTGGTCCAAAAAGCTAGAAAATGAGGGTCTTTGGGCACTAGATTAGGGGTTTCCTCTTTTTTTCATCAGAGAACACTTTCTTCTCTGTGTACATTATATAGAGTACACCTCGCCATGAACAGGGTACGAACTCACAACATTAGTGATGATAGGTACTGATGGTATAGGTAGTAATAAATCCAACTACAATACGATCACGACGGCCTCTAGTGGTTTAAGGAAATACTATTGTTTTACTTACGAGGTATGAATTACCATCATCCTAAGTATGCATGAAATATTTGTCAATGCGGGTCATTAAATAACAGAAAATTACAGTGTAACCTGTCTAAACTGAACCTACTTGAGGTCAACTATTGTGTTCTGAATAGACAGGTGTTCAGTTTATAAAGGTCAAATTAACAAAGATTTCCTAAATTAGGACTTTATTTAAATTCGGATTATACAGGATTCCAGTTTATTCAGGGTTTGGATGTTCAACTGGAATGTCCACTTTGTACTAGGCCAACACACCTAGTTGAATTTTTATAGCACTAGCTTAGTAACTCACTGAAACAACAGTCTGTGGGTAGACATTTCGCTCCACAAAAGCAAATAGCTCTACTGTAAATAGGAAAATAATGGCTACCAGCACCAGATAGAGGCTTTCAATGAAATGTAACTCGCAAACTAAAGGTTTGATCATAGGATTCACAGAGCAACATATTTCTATCAGAACATTTTAAAACACACACGTGCACAGAAGAGATTAAGCAAAAACCATTATTATACTTCATGCAAAAACCTATTAATTTCATTGGATAATAGTAGGCATTTGACATTCCTCAATAGCTTTTTTTGGTGTAGGAATCAGATCGTAATAACAACCTCCCGAGCCGAACTTTGTCGAAACGGAAAATAACACCCGCTCCATCCGAGTTTTGCCGATTAGTCATTTCTGGTAATAACACCCTCTGTTAGTGTTAATGAAAATATTACTTGTTGAAATGATAGTAGTTGTTGCTTTATTTAGGTAGTGTTATGTACATAGTGTGTCCCATTGGTTAACTGACTCCAATAAAAATTCAAAGTCCTCTTTACTACTGGCATTCAGTATAAATAAAAAACATACTGCCTTTAGTTCAGGGTGTTATGGTAGATGACTACACTCTGGAAAAAGAATATCACCTGAGACGAATGTGATATTTTTTCCCTCATGTGGTAATCTACTATAACACCCTCAACTAAAGGCAGTATGTTTATAATATCACCCTCAACTAAAGGCAGTATGTTTATAATATCAAAGACACTATTAGACAGCTGATATATTAATATTTCTTCATTTTTCAAAATTTTCTACACTACAGTAGTCAGTACATAATAGATATTTTCCTTTATATTAAGGTGCAAAATAAAGAGCAAGAAATTAAAAACAGAACTACTTGAGTTGAAGATCAATTCTATGATTTCAGTATTTTTCTATGATTTCAGCTCTAGGTACTCTAATCTTGATGTTATTAAACAGTTAATTAGACTGTATCAAGACTGTTACCTCACTTTATAACAACATTGACCTTGAACGAACCCTCCTTATCTGTACGTAGTGAAAAAACTGCTGGAATCTCCCTTTATTCTGTGTGGTTTTGTTTATTTTTCCTAAAAGCCAATCAAATTTTGCAAAAATTGAAACATCCAATCAGAATTCATTTTGGTGAAATGCAAATTTGACATTGTCAATCAAAGTTTGATTGGCAGGTGTTTCATCCTTATCTTTTTTCTAGATTTACTATCTGTTCATAAATAAGATTTTTATTATATTGGCTCGTGTCTGCACCATAGGTTTTAAGATATATTGTAAATAATTTGAAAAGAACACTTTCAGCATGTTTCTCTGTGAAAGCTTAAAGAGATTTTCATCCAGATTTGTTATCATGTTTCAATTGTGTGATGTAACTTTCGAATCTAATTTCTTGTTTTTATTAATTATTTTGAGAATTGTTTAATGACAGCAAATGTTTCAAATTTTTCAAAATTTGGCAAAAATTTCTTTGTACATCAATCAACACATGGCTCCCACTGCCTTTGTAACAAGCAACTTTTTACTTTTTCACACAATTAAAAAATAAATTTCTTTGCACAGCACAAAAGTGCTTTACAAACTTTTAGTATACTAATGCCTATGTAAAATTAAGTGTATTTTTTTCAAATCTAGTGAATTATAAATTGTGATAGGTACAAAATTTAAATTATACAATGTACATTGAAAACATAGGATACGTCAACATATTATCAGTCGTATATGATATGTCAACATATTATCAGTCATATATCAAAATTGTGCATGTCATTTATTGTGTGTTTTTTTGTTTGTTTTTCCTATTATTTTTTTAAGGGGGAGGGGAGGGAGGATTTGCACATTGTGTCATACACAAAATGGGTAGCAATAGGTATATTCAGACTTTTTCTCGTATGAATTCTTGTGGCATTTGAGCTTTAAAATGAAGTGATTGTTTGTGTCTAAAACAGGTGGCTCGAAATACCTGTGGCATTTGACCTAGGAATGCTGCAGTTGTTCGTGTATAACACAGGTGGCTCTGAATACCTGTGGCATTTGACCTAGGAATGCTGCAGTTGTTCATGTATAACACAGGTGGCTCTGAATACCTGTGGCATTTGACCTAGGAATGCTGCAGTTGTTCATGTATAACATAGATGGCCCTGAATACCTGTGGCATTTGACCTAAACATACTGCAGTTGTTCGTGTATAACATAGATGGCTCTGAATACCTGTGGCATTTGACCTAAACATACTGAAGTTGTTCATGTATAACATAGATGGCTCTGAATACCTGTGGCATTTGACCTAGGAATGCTGCAGTTGTTCATGTATAACACAGATGGCTCTGAATACCTGTGGCATTTGACCTAGAAATGCTGCAGTTGCTCATGTTAACACAGGTGGCTCTGAATACCTGTGGCATTTGACCTAAACATATTGCAGTTGTTCATGTATAACATAGATGGCTCTGAATACCTGTGGCATTTGACCTAGACATACTGCAGTTGTTCATGTTAACACAGGTGGCTCTGAATACCTGTGGCATTTGACCTAGACATACTGCAGTTGTTCATGTTAACACAGGTGGCTCTGAATACCTGTGGCATTTGACCTAAACATACTGCAGTTGTTCATGTATAACACAGGTGGCTCTGAATACCTGTGGCATTTGACCTAAACATACTGCAGTTGTTCATGTATAACACAGATGGCTCTGAATACCTGTGGCATTTGACCTACACATACTGCAGTTGTTCATGTATAACACAGGTGGCTCTGAATACCTGTGGCATTTGACCTAGAAATGCTGTGGCTATTCATGTATAACACAGGTGGTTCATGCTGGTTTTCATGTAGCATGTCATCAGCTGACCAAGTCATTTAGTATTAAGGTTTCAATGATAGCATTCATGTTTGGGGTCATCAGCTGTTTAGTTAAAATGTTTTTTTCTTTCTTCATAAATTGGTGGCTTAAATCAGGATTGAAGATAGCCTTTAAGCCTGTTTAGCAATTCTTTCTATTTTTTATGTGCTGTGTGATGGTAGCCAGTAAACCTTTAAGTCTGTTTACTAATTCTTGATCATTTTTCTGTGTGTATAGTGTAATATAATTGTGGCTATTAATAATTTTTATATTTGCTCTTATCTGTTGTTTTTGTTGACCACTGGCATGTATTTTTGATGATAGACTTTAAGTCTGTTTACCCATTCTTTCTATTTTGTGTGTGCGTGTAGTGTAATATAATTGTAATACATTTGTATAATCAGCTGTTGACCACTTACATGTATTTTTTTCATCAGCTGTTTTTTGTTGACCACTGCTGTGTTTATTTTATTTCTTTCCATTTTTTTTTGTGCTACAGGTTTTTATAAATTAGAACATTCCGATTCCTTCATTGTTCTCCCCCATCAAGAAGAAACGTCTTCACTTTGAACTATCCATTAACCTTTCCTTTAGTTGTTACCATTAGTACAGAGTGTATAGCTATATTTCAACCAAAAAAATGTTTATGCATCCAAACTATTAAATGTTTATTTATTACAAATATTTACTTCCGTATTTCCTTCACAAAACATAGGCTTTGATTTCTCTGTGATCTAGAGAGGATGATCTCACGTTGAACAAAACAAGCTGTGAAAAGTACGGTGGTACTTCCTCCTTTAAAAGATCTTAATACGAAATCAGAGTGTTCTGAATCCATATAATAACTTAAGCCAAGGAGAGAATTAAATTCTTTTGAATAAAATATTGTTTAATCTAAAACTAAACTTTAGCCTTGCAAAAAAAATAAAATAATAGAAAGTAAAAAAGGAAGAAAAAAAACCTATTGGATATGCAGATTAACATATTTGGAAATAAACATTAGCTGACTTGGAATTAGGAAAGTAACAGTTGGTGTTTATTGTCAATTTCAACAATTTTTCAGCTAAGTAGTACTTTAAAAATATCAAATCATCAAAACAAGAAACAACTAAACAAATATTTTGAAAAAAATAATCTATTGCAGTGACCTAAATTTGTTCCTTTTCAAATATCAGGTCATCATGACCTCATTTTTTTACTTTCTGAGGATGACAAGTATGATTGAACTCAGAAGAAACATTATACATAACATAGTATAATTTGTATATATCATATATTTTATGATTACCTATATTTGTTCATTTTCAAATATCGGGTCACAACCTCGTTAAATAAATAAAGAATTAAATTAGGTCACGACCTCATTTTTTTTACCTTCTGAGGATTACAAAATGTGAATGAACTAAGTGGAAATATTATAGATTGTATAATCTGTAACTATTGTAAGCACTCAGAACATTTTTAAATTACCGGTATGCATAATAATTTAGAAATCGGCAACTTGCTGTATTTTTCAATGATTCACCCATAATTTTGTAATGAAATTACTTTTACATGCTCACTAGGCTTAAGTTAAGTGTTATTGGGATAAAAAGGCACAAGACCATGTGTTTAAGATATCGCCTGGAATTGAACCGTCTTTAAACATCGACTAGAAACACACTTCTCTAAAGCAATGAAGAGTTTTTGAAGTACAAGATATTGTGTTTCAAACTTGTCTATTTTGATTGCAAAGACATATGGCTGCACAATGATCAGGATTTGCTGAGAATTTTTTTTTTTTTTTTTTTAACTTGTTCCAATGAGGGTCTAATTATCATATTGTCTGGACTACATGTCAATGTGGACTGTAGGCCTGAGGGGACATTAGCAAAATTCCAATTTACAGTGAACCCTGCCTTGGGATCAACTTGTGTTTGGAACAGACAGGTGTTCTGTTTATACAGTTTAAATTAACAAAGATTTCCTACTTTAGGACTTTACTAATTATGTCAATGGTGTTAGGCTTGAGGTCAGAGGTCAGTGACTTTAACCATCCTGCCTTGTTAGTACTGTAGGGGGATGCTTGGCAATCAAACTATGAAATTAACATACAATTATGAAAAGAAAGTTTAAACAGTGCTGGTTAACAATTCTACTAATATCAACAAAATGAACAATCACCTCTCATCTTAACTCACTGGACACAAAAAGGGGGACAATGGAAATAAAGGTCCTTGTTAGGGAAAGGCACAAAAATGTGACTGAATGCCAAACATAATCATAGACATTACAACAGCAGAGTCAATGAATGCTCGTAGTTAACTAACTACTAACTAGGAAGGTAGATTCTGATTGTCACATGGACAGTACACTAGCAGAGTCAATGAAAGCTCGTAGTTAACTAACTATTAGCTAGGAAGGTAGATTCTGATTGTCACATGGACAGTACACTAGCAGAGTCAATGAAAGCTCGTAGTTAACTAACTATTAGCTAGGAAGGTAGATTCTGATTGTCACATGGACAGTACACTAGCAGAGTCAATGAAAGCTCGTAGTTAACTAACTATTAGCTAGGAAGGTAGATTCTGATTGTCACATGGACAGTACACTAGCAGAGTCAATGAAAGCTCGTAGTTAACTAACTATTAGCTAGGAAGGTAGATTCTGATTGTCACATGGACAGTACACTAGCAGAGTCAATGAAAGCTCGTAGTTAACTAACTATTAGCTAGGAAGGTAGATTCTGATTGTCACATGGACAGTACACTAGCAGAGTCAATGAAAGCTCGTAGTTAACTAACTATTAGCTAGGAAGGTAGATTCTGATTGTCACATGGACAGTACACTAGCAGAGTCAATGAAAGCTCATAGTTAACTAACTATTAGCTAGGAAGGTAGATTCTGATTGTCACATGGACAGTACACTAGCAGAGTCAATGAAAGCTCGTAGTTAACTAACTATTAGCTAGGAAGATAGATTCTGATTGTCACATGGACAGTACACTAGCAGAGTCAATGAAAGCTCGTAGTTAACTAACTATTAGCTAGGAAGGTAGATTCTGATTGTCACATGGACAGTACACTAGCAGAGTCAATGAAAGCTCGTAGTTAACTAACTATTAGCTAGGAAGGTAGATTCTGATTGTCACATGGACAGTACACTAGCAGAGTCAATGAAAGCTCGTAGTTAACTAACTATTAGCTAGGAAGGTAGATTCTGATTGTCACATGGACAGTACACTAGCAGAGTCAATGAAAGCTCGTAGTTAACTAACTATTAGCTAGGAAGGTAGATTCTGATTGTCACATGGACAGTACACTAGCAGAGTCAATGAAAGCTCATAGTTAACTAACTATTAGCTAGGAAGGTAGATTCTGATTGTCACATGGACAGTACACTAGCAGAGTCAATGAAAGCTCGTAGTTAACTAACTATTAGCTAGGAAGATAGATTCTGATTGTCACATGGACAGTACACTAGCAGAGTCAATGAAAGCTCGTAGTTAACTAACTATTAGCTAGGAAGGTAGATTCTGATTGTCACATGGACAGTACACTAGCAGAGTCAATGAAAGCTCGTAGTTAACTAACTATTAGCTAGGAAGGTAGATTCTGTTGGCTAAAGACCATTATAAAGTACATGTGTGGTAGGATATTGCTTACAAATTAGAATACATGCACTTAAACTAATCTCAAAATCATACTTTAAACATAAAGGGTACATGACATGACCTAACATGAAACACTCAAATTCTGTATAAAATGTAGACTTAAAATTTGATAAAATTTAGAAGTATGTGTCAGGTGAAGATTACTATCAGGTGTACAAGACACATAGGGAATAACTTTAAACTCATTTAAGCCTGATAATGATTAATATGAACAGCAAGTAATTTCAAATAAACAAAAAATGATTTGAAAAACATAAATCTAGCACTCGTAATCATTTGAACAGGTTAAATTTTAACCGAGCTATCTGTGCATGAAGAACTTTTTTCAATCATTAAAAGATTTTGATTTTTTGAAAAGTACAAAAAGTAAGCAAAAAATAAGTCAGGCTTTTTCTCTTGAGGATTGTTGTATCGAGTACACCTCGCCCGAGTGGGATTCGAACTCACATCAGTGGTGACAGGCACTGATTGCATAGGTAGTTGTAAATGCAACTACCATATGATCACAGCCACGATGGCCCCAGGAATATAAATAGTTTTGAAATAATTATTTGCATGAAAAATACTTCTATTATATACTATCTCAATATAAATAAAAATCAGATATTTGTTGTTTCATTTAAAAAAAAACAAATTCTTGTCCATACACTAACATCATTTGTGAATGGATAATATAGATGGCTAAATCACTAGACTACCGTGTCCACTGATCGTCAATAAAAATCCTAATTTGTTCACGTAATATGATTTACACTGGGTACAAATTCAAACCAATAAATAATTCATGAGAAAGTATTGAAAATGTATTGGAAATTTATATCAGTAGGGACATGTACTGTTTATAGCTTGAGAATGTGGTAGAATGTGCATTCCAAGATAGATGTGTTCCCTTCAATACTATACTTTAACACATACCTGTGCCTTCCATGGTAGACCTGTCATACAGTTTTCTTTGAAGTGGGTCGGCAAAGGAGAAATAGTAAAATTCTACCTGTGTGTTCAATGTTATACCTGTGATATTCTTTACTTTGAAGTAGGATTGCGAATTATCCAAACTTACCTGTGCGTTCCAAGATAGACCTGTAATATGGTGTTCTTTAATATAGGCCTGTAGTGTTGTAGACTTACCTGTGCGTTCCAAGATAGACCTGTAATATGGTGTTCTTTAATATAGGCCTGTAGTGTTGTAGACTTACCTGTGCGTTCCAAGATAGACCTGTAATATGGTGTTCTTTAATATAGGCCTGTAGTGTTGTAGACTTACCTGTGCGTTCCAAGATAGACCTGTAATATGGTGTTCTTTAATATAGGCCTGTAGTGTTGTAGACTTACCTGTGCGTTCCAAGATAGACCTGTAATATGGTGTTCTTTAATATAGGCCTGTAGTGTTGTAGACTTACCTGTGCGTTCCAAGATAGACCTGTGGTATGGTGTTCTTTAATATAGGCCTGTAGTGTTGTAGACTTACCTGTGCGTTCCAAGATAGACCTGTGGTATGGTGTTCTTTAATATAGGCCTGTAGTGTTGTAGACTTACCTGTGTGTTCCAAGATAGACCTGTGGTATGGTGTTCTTTAATATAGGCCTGTAGTGTTGTAGACTTACCTGTGCGTTCCAAGATAGACCTGTGGTATGGTGTTCTTTAATATAGGCCTGTAGTGTTGTAGACTTACCTGTGCGTTCCAAGATAGACCTGTGGTATGGTGTTCTTTAATATAGGCCTGTAGTGTTGTAGACTTACCTGTGTGTTCCAAGATAGATCTGTAGTATGGTGTTCTTTAATATAGGCCTGTAGTGTTGTAGACTTACCTGTGCATTCCAAGATAGACCTGTAGTATGGTGTTCTTTAATATAGGCCTGTAGTGTTGTAGACTTACCTGTGCGTTCCAAGATAGACCTGTAATATGGTGTTCTTTAATATAGGCCTGTAGTGTTGTAGACTTACCTGTGCATTCCAAGATAGACCTGTAGTATGGTGTTCTTTAATATAGGCCTGTAGTGTTGTAGACTTACCTGTGCATTCCAAGATAGATCTGTAGTATGGTGTTCTTTAATATAGGCCTGTAGTGTTGTAGACTTACCTGTGCATTCCAAGATAGATCTGTAGTATGGTGTTCTTTAATATAGGCCTGTAGTGTTGTAGACTTACCTGTGTGTTCCAAGATAGATCTGTAGTATGGTGTTCTTTAATATAGGCCTGTAGTGTTGTAGACTTACCTGTGCGTTCCAAGATAGACCTGTAATATGGTGTTCTTTAATATAGGCCTGTAGTGTTGTAGACTTACCTGTGTGTTCCAAGATAGACCTGTAATATGGTGTTCTTTAATATAGGCCTGTAGTGTTGCAGACTTACCTGTGCGTTCCAAGATAGACCTGTAATATGGTGTTCTTTAAAATAGGCCTGTAGTGTTGTAGACTTACCTGTGCGTTCCAAGATAGACCTGTAGTATGGTGTTCTTTAATATAGGCCTGTAGTGTCGTCAGAGTAGCTGACCAAGACTTAGCCCATTGAACATGTTTATCATCCCTGGAAAAAAAAGTTAATTTTAATTTCTGTAAATATACTTGCATCAAATTGAGCAATACATTTTATAATGATAAAATACTATGCAGATCTTACATGTACCTCTTTCCTAAACATCTAAATCAAATTTCATCTTCATTTTCATTTTCCAAAAATAGTTTAAAAAAAACAACTTGCTATTAAATAAAAAAAATTGTAATGTGCTGCTGACAAAATGCTAGAGTTATCTTTCTTTCTACATATTCCTCCGGTAAAATCATGTGATTCAAGATAGAATTGTAAAAGTAAAAACAGAAGTCGTTGTCAAGTCTATTTCTTCTACTTCTTCTGCCAAATACTGGCTGCCTTCAACAAGTTGAAGATTATGTCAGAGGTTGCACATGATATTTTGAAAAAGGTTAAAACTATTTACAGGTTCATAAATTTGACAGCAGCCTTGAATATCTCAACTGAGTGACTCCAAACAATGGGCTGTGGCAGCCAGTTCCAGTCAGGTATCATACGAGAGAATTTGTACTTGTTTTATTTGTCTAATCCAATGCTTTCTGATAAGATTTCAAGAAGAACCATAAAAGCCTTTTTTTTTTTTAAATTGCAACTGTTTTAGGGGATAGAGTCTTTCTCATCATGATTTTTTTTAAATCTTTTATACCTTTATCATGTTGATAACCAATCTTATTAAAATTAGATAATTAAATATGTCCTGCTGTGGTGTCCATCTTGGATTTCTGATTCACACAAAAATGTAAAAAGATCAGGTGTGACTACAGGGGAGATGGGGGCCATGTATTTTTTCTTGCTAAATATACCTTAGATTTACCCTATATTTATCCTATATTTTCATTCAAAAAAAATCATATTTTCCTAGATATAATTTTTGTGAAAAGTGGCTTGACACTGTGAATTTGGATTTATTATAGTGCTAGCTCACCGAAACAAAAGCCCGCGGATAGACATGTCGCCCCACTCGGACACATTATCCTGATTCGGAGCCAACCAGTCTTTGCTCTTTCTCCTTAATGCTACATGCTTAGCGGAGAAGCAACAAATACCTATCAGGGCTAGAAATTAACTATTTTCACCACAAGCAAAACATTGTTAGTTGCAAAAAAATCAAAATACCAAATCTAATACTAAATCTAGGCTTCATATTATTATAAGTGTGTAAATAAAATAATTAAAACAGTAAAGATTGAACTAAGTCACAAAGTCTCCCTCTCTGGTAATATTGCATTGTGAAAGTTGTCTAAGTTTATTAAACATGTTGAAATGTTTTTTAAATTTGCACAATTTTTTCAAGGTGGGTTGTCTCCTCTTGTATTATAATAGTAGTTATTTAAACTTTAGACAGAGGGAAAAATTCAGTTCAATCAAATATTTCAAGTCGTTGGGTGTTGTGATCTATTTCAAGTGATTTAGTAAGTTACAATCTTTTTTAATTTCAAGACGGGAGTTCTTCTTTTGAGTATATATATAGACCTATACTTAATAGCAGTTCTGTAGGAGAATGAAAGCTTTATAAAACTATAAATGAAACAGTAAACCTTTGGAAACTGTTCTTACTAGGATTTCCAGATCCTCGAACTCAGACTGGTAGTAATGAAACTCCCAGCTTCAGACAAACAAAATATTGTCAAACAGAGTGACATTTATATGAAATTGTATCAGTCAAAAAACAAAGCAGATATTACTCACAACAAGCAATTACATATTTCTTCTTAGCCACAGTAAAAATATAAATCTACCTAAAACTCGACATACTTATTTTTTTTAGTATTGTGCTCATCATCAACATTTCGTTCTGACAACTGGATACTTTAACTGGAAAATCTATAACCAAATTTATTTTAGAAATCAGGAACCAGGATTGTTTTTCAGATATTGCTAGGTTTTACATAGGGTCAATATAGATACTTGTACTTGTCCCTAACATCTATTACAAGACGTTATATATCTGATCAAATAAAAGTACAAGTTTACATGTTTGTATTTGTTTCTTATTCAATTCTGAATGCATGGTTTTTTTTACAACTAGCAAAATTCTGCTAGTAATAATTTTATGCACTAACAAAATAAAGGCAAATTAAAATTTCAACTAACAATATGCCTGCATGCTAGTGTTAATATCTAGCCCTGTCAATTATATAGTCTTTGGTTTGACCCAATCGGGGCTCAACCTGCTATCTACCCCCACTTGAGGCGAGCACGCTAACAATACACCACCAATGCGGTTCTATTTCATTTTAAAAATCAAAATTACATCATGTGCAAAAATTATAGATTTGTACCTTAGAAATGACTATACAAATTATTACTTTAAATATAATTTAACAATCACCACATTAACCATTATAAATTCAAATCAACTTGGAATCAAGACTAATAATACTTTTAGTAGAATTTCATAACGCAAATCAATGTTTCGTGTAACTTAAAACTTTTTGCATGCTAAAAGTAACCCATTTCATTTGTTACAGATGGTTTTCATTTTGCTGCGAAAAGCCATTAGAAATTGACTTTAAAAAAAAACATGAGCATCTTGTCTAAACAATTACCTAGAACAAGTTACAAAATCATCTAAAACCTTTCTGAAGTTTTAGAGAGAAAAAAAAATACCTGCCAAAACATTAATCTTCACATGTTTTGAACACAAAGAAATACCTATTTCAATTTTCTTAATTTGATTTACAGTTCATTTAAACGTTTTGAATACTGGATAATTAGCAGTACAAATTTCAAGCATTAAATTGATTGATAGATGGGTCTTTAAAGCGTTTTAACAGCATGACAAGATAAAACATTAACAGAGCATCTTCTAGATTCAGGTGAAAGTGTAATGGCTTTTTGTTTTGTCTTTTGTTTTTTTTGTGATGGAGTTTGAAGTTTAATCAGTAATGAAGACTTTATGATGTTGTAGGCAGTAAACTCGTGAAAGCAATTTGTTTATCTTCTTTACTGAAAAAAGTAATTCCAAACATTTTTTTCCAGAAGTTGGTTCATCTTTAATTCTGCAGTAAGATGAATGCAGAAAATGTTTTGAACTTCATTCTTAAACGTAATGAACTCCTCGTCCTACAAACAAATCTTTTTCTTTAAAATGTTTAATTAGCTAGAATTTCTACAACTTCTGCTGTTATTTTTGTTTTTATGGAAGTGTTTATTGTTGCTGTTGTTCTTTATTCAGTAGTCCCCCCTCTTATCAGGTCATTCTTTCTGCAATGACAAATTAGCAGTATTTTGCTATCTTAGTGCATCTAAAATCTAGCCCGATTAGAAGGGTGGCCTTAATGGTGGGGGTGGCCTAATAAGACAGGAACTTCTGTATTCCTGACGATTACAGTTTATTTTTTTATTTCAAATTTTACTACGCTATGACTTACTTCCCCTTGTAATCTTTAAGAACACGATTGGAGTAAAACATTCCTGCATCTGCCATATCTTTAACATAAGGTCCTGGTTTTGGTGCCTGAAATAATCCAAATATATTATGTACAAAAATACACACTGAATGTGTAGTTACATCTAGGAGCTGCATCAGTGGTTGAAGAGTGCTATACTATAGCGAGTGGTTGGGTTTTTATGCCAGACTGAATAATATACTTTGCTGTGATTGGTTGAATTTTTTTTGTACTAGATCAACACGCTTAGTTGGATTTATATAGTGCTACCTCACCAAAACAACAGTCCGCTGATATACATGTCACCCCACTAGGATACATTACCCTGAGCCAACCAGTCTTTACTTCTTAATGCTGCATGCTTAGTGGAGAAGCAACAAATACCAATTTCATAGTCTTTGGTTTGACCCGTTCGGGGCTCGCTCCCACGATCTACCGCACTCGAGGTGAACATACTAACCATAACATCATCGATGTAGTTCCTACAGCTGTTTCAGATAACAAGTAATTAAACAACTTACCATAGATACCCAGGCCAGGGTAGGTAGTGATTCACTGAGAACAGACAAGTAATTAAACAACTTACCATTGATACCCAGGCCAGGGTAGGTAGTGATTCACTGAGAACAGACAAGTAATTAAACAACTTACCATTGATACCCAGGCCAGGGTAGGTAGTGATTCACTGAGAACAGACAAGTGGTTAAACAACTTACCATTGATACCCAGGCCAGGGTAGGTAGTGATTCACTGAGAACAGACAAGTAATTAAACAACTTACCATTGATACCCAGGCCAGGGTAGGTAGTGATTCACTGAGAACAGACAAGTAATTAAACAACTTACCATTGATACCCAGGCCAGGGTAGGTAGTGATTCACTGAGAACAGACAAGTGGTTAAACAACTTACCATTGATACCCAGGCCAGGGTAGGTAGTGATTCACTGAGAACAGACAAGTAATTAAACAACTTACCATTGATACCCAGGCCAGGTAGTGATTCACTGAGAACAGACAAGTAATTAAACAACTTACCATTGATACCCAGGCCAGGTAGTGATTCACTGAGAACAGACAAGTAATTAAACAACTTACCATTGATACCCAGGCCAGGGTAGGTAGTGATTCACTGAGAACAGACAAGTGGTTAAACAACTTACCATTGATACCCAGGCCAGGGTAGGTAGTGATTCACTGAGAACAGACAAGTGGTTAAACAACTTACCATTGATACCCAGGCCAGGGTAGGTAGTGATTCACTGAGAACAGACAAGTAGTTAAACAACTTACCATTGATACCCAGGCCAGGTAGTGATTCACTGAGAACAGACAAGTGGTTAAACAACTTACCATTGATACCCAGGCCAGGGTAGGTAGTGATTCACTGAGAACAGACAAGTAGTTAAACAACTTACCATTGATACCCAGGCCAGGTAGTGATTCACTGAGAACAGACAAGTAATTAAACAACTTACCATAGATACCCAGGCCAGGGTAGGTAGTGATTCACTGAGAACAGACAAGTAATTAAACAACTTACCATAGATACCCAGGCCAGGGTAGGTAGTGATTCACTGAGAACAGACAAGTGGTTAAACAACTTACCATTGATACCCAGGCCAGGGTAGGTAGTGATTCACTGAGAACAGACAAGTAGTTAAACAACTTACCATTGATACCCAGGCCAGGGTAGGTAGTGATTCACTGAGAACAGACAAGTGGTTAAACAACTTACCATTGATACCCAGGCCAGGGTAGGTAGTGATTCACTGAGAACAGACAAGTAATTAAACAACTTACCATAGATACCCAGGCCAGGGTAGGTAGTGATTCACTGAGAACAGACAAGTAATTAAACAACTTACCATAGATACCCAGGCCAGGGTAGGTAGTGATTCACTGAGAACAGACAAGTGGTTAAACAACTTACCATTGATACCCAGGCCAGGGTAGGTAGTGATTCACTGAGAACAGACAAGTGGTTAAACAACTTACCATTGATACCCAGGCCAGGGTAGGTAGTGATTCACTGAGAACAGACAAGTGGTTAAACAACTTACCATTGATACCCAGGCCAGGGTAGGTAGTGATTCACTGAGAACAGACAAGTAATTAAACAACTTACCATAGATACCCAGGCCAGTGTAGGTAGTGATTCACTGAGAACAGACAAGTAGTTAAACAACTTACCATTGATACCCAGGCCAGGGTAGGTAGTGATTCACTGAGAACAGACAAGTAGTTAAACAACTTACCATTGATACCCAGGCCAGGGTAGGTAGTGATTCACTGAGAACAGACAAGTAATTAAACAACTTACCATTGATACCCAGGCCAGGGTAGGTAGTGATTCACTGAGAACAGACAAGTGGTTAAGCAACTTACCATAGATACCCAGGCCAGGTAGTGATTCACTGAGAACAGACAAGTGGTTAAACAACTTACCATAGATACGCAGGCCAGGTAGTGATTCACTGAGAACAGACAAGTGATTAAACAACTTACCATAGATACCCAGGCCAGGGCAGGTAGTGATTCACTGAGAACAGACAAGTGGTTAAACAACTTACCATTGATACCCAGGCCAGGTAGTGATTCACTGAGAACAGACAAGTGGTTAAACAACTTACCATAGATACCCAGGCCAGGTAGTGATTCACTGAGAACAGACAAGTGGTTAAACAACTTACCATAGATACGCAGGCCAGGTAGTGATTCACTGAGAACAGACAAGTGATTAAACAACTTACCATAGATACCCAGGCCAGGGCAGGTAGTGATTCACTGAGAACAGACAAGTGGTTAAACAACTTACCATTGATACCCAGGCCAGGTAGTGATTCACTGAGAACAGATAAGTGATTAAACAACTTACCATAGATACCCAGGCCATGGCAGGTAGTGATTCACTGAGAACAGACAAGTGGTTAAACAACTTACCATAGATACCCAGGCCAGGTAGTGATCCACTGAGAACAGACAAGTGGTTAAACAACTTACCATAGATACCCAGGTCAGGGCAGGTAGTGATTCACTGAGAACAGACAAGTGATTAAACAACTTACCATAGATACTCAGACCAGGTAGTGATTCACTGAGAACAGACAAGTGGTTAAACAACTTACCATAGATACCCAGGCCAGGTAGTGATTCACTGAGAACAGACAAGTTGTTAAACCACTTACCATAGATACCCAGGCCAGGTAGTGATCCACTGAGAACAGACAAGTTGCTAAACCACTTACCATAGATACCCAGGCCAGGTAGTGATCCACTGAGAACAGACAAGTGGTTAAACAACTTACCATAGATACCCAGGTCAGGGCAGGTAGTGATTCACTGAGAACAGACAAGTGATTAAACAACTTACCATAGATACTCAGACCAGGTAGTGATTTACTGAGAACAGACAAGTGGTTAAACAACTTACCATAGATACCCAGGCCAGGTAGTGATTCACTGAGAACAGACAAGTTGTTAAACCACTTACCATAGATACCCAGGCCAGGTAGTGATTCACTGAGAACAGACAAGTTGTTAAACCACTTACCATAGATACCCAGGCCAGGTAGTGATCCACTGAGAACAGACAAGTGGTTAAACAACTTACCATAGATACCCAGGTCAGGGCAGGTAGTGATTCACTGAGAACAGACAAGTGATTAAACAACTTACCATAGATACTCAGACCAGGTAGTGATTTACTGAGAACAGACAAGTGGTTAAACAACTTACCATAGATACCCAGGCCAGGTAGTGATTCACTGAGAAGAGACAAGTGATTAAACAACTTACCATAGATACCCAGGCCAGGTAGTGATTCACTGAGAACAGACAAGTGGTTAAACAACTTACCATAGATACCCAGGCCAGGTAGTGATTCACTGAGAACAGACAAGTGGTTAAACAACTTACCATAGATACCCAGGCCAGGGCAGGTAGTGATTCACTGAGAACAGACAAGTGGTTAAACAATGGGCTAGGACGATTTCCTTCTCTGAAGTTCTGGAAAAAAACATATATTTATGTTAGAACTGGTAGAATTGTTGACAATCACTGTTTGAACTTTCTTTTAATAATGTATAAATCACTTAAAACTTTAAATAATTTTAAACAACGGCATCAAACTATTTCCTATTTTAAAAACAAACAGACATTAGCATCCATTGTAAAATATAAGAAGATGATGGAAACATTAAAACAAATTTTTGAGAATTTAATTTCAATTTCTACACAGGTTGTCAAGGGAAATGCTGCAAAAATTGAAGTTTGGTTTGGTTTGGTTGGTTATGGTGTTTAATGCCACTTTCAACAATATTTCAGCTATATTGTGGCAGTCAGTTTTATAGGTGGAGGAAACCGGAGAACCCGGAGAAAACCACCAACCTGTTGCAAGTCACTGACAAACTTTATCACATAATGTTGTATTGAGTACACCTCGCTATGAATGGGATTCGAACTCACAACTTTAGTGGTGATAGGCACTGATTGCACAGGTAGTTGCAAATCCATCTACAATATGATCATGACCATGATGGCCCTCAAATATTTTGGAGTTTTATTTCAATTTCTACATAGTTTATCGAGAGAATGTTCCGTAAATTTTTATTTCAAGAGAATGCTCCATAAATTTTTATTTCAATTTCTACATTTCTACACAGTTTATCAAGAGAATGCTCCATAAATAAGCATTATGTCTTGATATTTATCATTTAAATATCTATTCATATCCTTTATCCTTCAAACTTCTATTTTTATAACAACAACAAAAATCAGAAGAAGATGATTCTCACCAAACTCATGTTTTTAATTAGAACCAATTATTTAAAAAAAATATGAAACTGTAATAATTACAGGAATCTCATTTTAACACAAAAAATATATATTATCTGTCATAGAGAATTAGATATCATATCATTTTCACTTTTAGAGATTTAACCCAGAAAACTTTCTGACTTAAAAGAAAATGAACTTCAAAGAAATATTAGATGTGAAATGAATTTATGATGAAATGCCTTCAATGTAATGATATGTTCATCAAGAAACCATTAAAAGATAAACTATGGTAGACAGGTCATGCCATTATCTTTGTTTTAATTAGAAACATAACAAATAAGGGTAATAACAAAATTACCGAACTCTGAACAATCTTACAAAGGGAAAGTCAAAACTCATAATTATATAAACAGACAAAATCAGACAGGGATCTGAAGACATGTGTCCTAACAGACAGGAATCTGAAGACATAAGTCCTAATAGACAGGAATCTGAAGACATGTGTCCTAACTGACAGGAATCTGAAGACATGTGTCCTAACAGACAGGAATCTGAAGACACGTGTCCTAAGACAGGAATCTGAAAACATGTGTCCTAACAGACAGGAATCTGAAGACACGAGTCCTAATAGACAGGAATCTGAAGATATGTGTCCTTTAGAACAGACAGGAATCTGAAGACTTGTGTCCTAACAGACAGTAAACTGAAGACATGTGTCCTAACAGACAGGAATCTGAAGACATTTGTACTAACAGACAAGAATCTGAAGACATGTGTCCTAACAGACAGGAATCTGAAGACATGTGTCCTAACAGACAGAAATCTGAACACATGTGTCCTAACAGACAGGAATCTGAAGACTCTTGGTGTACTGCATTAATAATATTGTATTTAGTATTTATCTAATTTTCAATTTACTATAAATTCTGACATGATAATTTATTGCTTTAGTTGATACATGTAGAATAATCTTGAAATGTTTGATTTACAATTTTTGGAGTAATACCACTAAAGAATTCTCCATAGCCTTCTATGTTAAATAAAATCTTTTTGAGCTTTCATACAGGTTTCACCTTAATTTTAATCTAAGTGACACTCATATCTCATGGAAGGGGTATCTACATTTAATTGGAAGCATACCTCCGAAAATCAACATACAGTCCGAAGATGTCTACCGTCAAAAATCCTACTTTCACTTTCGAGTTGACACAATTTCAGGTGTTCCTTTCCAATGCTATCATTTGTTTTATTTAAAACCACAAGGACATCAAATATGGACTTAAAATTATCCTAAAATCTGTAGGTTTCTGTTGACATTCAGTATTTTCCAGTATTTAATAGGGTTTATTTTTTATCCAACAATGTAGGAATCCATTTTGTGTTTACGTACTACTTTCTCATACATCCTTATCGACTGGTACCCATGTTTAGTGGTACAGTATTACACCTTATTCTCAATTCAAAAGCTTCACTCCCAAGATATGTAAGAGTTATCTTTCTTTGTATATATAATACTGGAGCTGTATGTATAACTGATTAAACAAATTATTTGTTATTACTTAAATAGCAGAACTTCTCAAATTATCTATTTTAATTAATATTTCTAATTAAAATTTTACCCAGAAAAGTTAAATATTTCCTAAAACTGACATTTTGGTTTCATGCTAAGAATGACATGTTTTCTCATATTCCCAAAGACTTTAAAATTACATGGATTTCTAATCTTTAATGTTATTCCCTAAATATGTGTGTGTGGTCTATCGGTCGGGGGCTCTAAATTTGACGACTACATTCTCTAAAAGTTCTTTGAATAAATCCTCATGTGAAGTGGCAAACAATATTTCAGCTATATCGTGGTGGTCAGTTTTATTGGTGGAGAAGACCAGAGTATCCTGAGAAAACCACTGACAAACTTTATCACATAATGTTTTATCGAGTACACCTCACCATGAGCGGGATTCGAACTCACAACTTTAGTGGTGATAGGCACTGATTTCATAGTAGTTGTAAATCCAACTACCATACGATCATGATCACGACGGTCCCACTATATTAGATATATACATACTTTTTTCTAACCCATGAAAGTATATTGACCTCAGACTTAGTCCTCTGTCGACATACTTTCCTCTGGTCGATAAAAATATCTGTTAAATGACAGAAAAAAATCTGCTTTCTTGATTGGTCAAATATTATGATCACTGTGCAATCTTGCACGAGAGGTGGACTATTAGTGTATCATGAATACCTGTCAAGTACCCAAATATAGATGACGTTTGCTTTAAATCAAATGTTTTGATTGGACAGTGTATTTTTATGAACCAATCACAACCCCTTTAACAGATCAAGTCATTTAGGGGTCATCCATAATTGTCAACCATTTTCCAAAGTGTCTTTTCCAGACCCCCCACCCCCCTCAAAAAGTGTACATCAACCATTTTCAAAAGTCCGGCATGAAGATAAATAATCAAGTTTTGGAGCATTTTAAGTACAGATACTGAGTTTTTAATATTGATTTCTTTTTTATAGGTGTCTTTGCCTATTTTGAAAGAAACTAGTATTACTGTGAGCACAGCTCACTAATATATACCCCCCCGCATCTGTCCAACCTATTTCTATAACCAAAACATTACTGATTGTTCCGACCAAAAATGAAAGGGACCCTCCTCTCTTCACCGGTAAGCTGCTGATAAAATTTCAAAACATTCTGAGAAACACTACTCAAGTTATCATACGACAGAGGGTAAAAATCCTATTTTCCGTCATATCAAGTCCAATAACTCTGGAATGGCAAAAGTGAAAATCGTCAAAAATGACAGGGATCCTCCTCTCTTCACCAGTAAGCAGTTGATAAAATTTTAAAAGATTCTAAGAAACACAACTCAAGTTATCGTACGACATAGGATTTGTCTACAGACGGACAGACGGACATGGTGAAACCAGTATACCCCCCTACAACTTCGTTGCGGGGGGTATAAAAATATTATAAATACGGTTTTGTTTTGGCAAAACATTCCCAAACAGGGTTGTTTGTCAAGCCATGCTTAAAAAAATAATCGGAGTCAGAATTAAGTATCACATCGGTGTTTGATTTCGCTTTATATTCAAGCTGACATAAGATATACACGCAAAACAAAAATAAAATAAAACCAAACTCCGCAAACACGAAAAAAATCTGGAAAGTGAAAAAAAAGTGTACACTAAAATTGTCGATTTTTTCACCCCCTCCCCCCTAGCGTGCACTTCGCACACTTTGGAAAATGGTTGACAATTATGGATGACCCCTTAATAAAACAATTGTTGACTTTTGATATCTGTTGACACAATATTTTATTATTTATCAACCCAAGAAGTGATAATCACCTCGGCCATTGGCCTTGATCATTATCACTTCTTCTGGGTTGATAAATCATGATGTCAATCTTATCAAAAGTCATTAATTGTATAGTATTGACCTCATCAAAAGGCTAATATTGTATACTATGAAAACGATGACTGACCACAGATCTATTATAAATATTAACTTACCATTGCAGTAGAAATACATTCTGATATTGGCTGTAGAAGCTTGACCAAGTCACCCTGAAAAATAGGAAAGAAATGTCAATGGTTTTCTCAAAATTTGAATCTGCCTGAAAAATGAAATCTAAGAATAAGTGTAAATGTTCAAGAGAGTCTTTGCGCTAACACACTTGCCCGAAGCCCGCGACAAGTAAAACTGGATTCGGACAAGTGAAAGTTATGAGAGAATTTGTTTGAATAAATAGAAAAATTTTCTAAATTTCGAATTCAGGCAAGTAGGTATAAAAATTATGGCAAAGACTGTCAAGATAGTTTACAGATGTGGCACAATTTGTGGTTTTAGAGGAATTTTTTTTTTAAACTTCAGCCAATCAGAAACAAGAACCAAATGATGATTATTTGTTGAGGAACTCACAAATATCATTGGAGCCAACTAGCAAATCACTTGGACTTGTAGTTTCAGAGAAGATGTTAAAAGTTTCAGTCAATCACAACTAGTATTACTGTGAGCACAGCTCACTAAGATATACCCCCCGCTCCCCACATCTGTGCAACCTATTTCCATAACCAAAACATTACTGATTGTTCCGACCAAAAATGAAAGGGACCCTCCTCTCTTCACCGGTCAGCTGCTGATAAAATTTCAAAACATTCTGAGAAACACTACTCAAGTTACCATACGACATAGGGTAAAAATCCTATTTTCCGCCATATCAAGTCCAATAACTCTGGAACGGCAAAAGTGAAAATCGTCAAAAATTAAAAGGATCCTCCTCTCTTCACCAGTAAACAGCTGATAAAATTGTAAAAGATTCTAAGAAACACAACTCAAGTTATCGTACGACATAGGATTTGTCTACAGACGAACGGACAGACGGACATGGTGAAACCAGTATACTGGTAACCCTCCTACAACTTCGTTGTGGGGGGGTATAAAAATAGGCTAAGTAGATCTAGAGCCTGTGGTTGCTCACCAGAGATGGTAGGTGAAATGTTATCTTCAGAACAAACTTGACCTGTATTTTACCCATTCAAAGCCACTTTTTACATTCTAAATTGATTCAATAATTAGCTGGACTTAAGATAACATAGAGAAAACAAAAAATGTAGACACAGATTTATGTCTCGCATGCCCCTTACATACTGTGTGTGTAAAAATTTGTTATAAACTATATAAAAGTACCATGAATTGGAATATGAACATAAAGTGAAATTAAGTTAAGATGACATATGCCCATGTACCCTCGATCATCAATATGCAGTTGAATGACGATTTGGAGAAATTGGCCTACCTGCCGCCTAGTCACGAAAAATTAACAACAAAGTCAGTAGACCATGATATTGATAATGAGGTGAATGTCAGGTGACACATGTCTGGCTGACATATACCCACTATGATCAAAGTGTGGACCAGGCAAGCAAAGGTTGTATGGTAATGAGGAAACTGACCTAATCACAAAAACTTGACATTGTTAACATATAATTAAGGGGCATAACTCTGTAATGATAAAAGTCAGATACCATAAAATCAATCTCCACCAGTTGTATTTTATCAATCTTAACATAATTATAAAACCTTAAACAAATTGGATATGAGAAACTTATGATAATGCCCCAAAACACCCCCATGATAAAAGTCAGATATCCCAAAATTAAGCTTGATCTGCAATTCATCAATCTTATTGTAATTACAAAACGTTGTTTAAATCAGATGTCAGAAACTTAAGATAATAATACTGGAAAACCAAATTTTACATAATCAATCTTGGATAATTGACAGGATCAACATACACAATTTTGAATGGAGACCACTAAAGGAGTATTTGGACCATTTCATCTGACAGTACTTAGTGAGTACTGAAGAAGATGTTCAAAGATTTCCTATTTTTCAACCACTAAGCAATGGCAGCCATCTTAGATGTAGGGCAAGGTCACCAGGACACAATTTTGGAAGAGGACCATCCAAGGAATATATATCACATCCAAGTTTGTTCTAGTTTGGCCCAGAAGATTAAAATGTGAAAAGTTAACAGACGATGGACGTGCGAGATAAAAAAAAAACATCCTACCCACCTACATGTATGTACAACACCCATGAGTCAAGTTTGGTTAAGGCAGTGCTGGACACAGTCGGTCGCCCGGTCGCCTTCAAAACCACATATGGGCGACTAGATATTGTCAAAAGACAGGTAGTAACTGAATTGGATTTTTTTTATTTTATTATTAATACTGTAACGTAAAAATCTGTTTCAACAGAGAACTTCTATTACAGCAATTTGCTTTAAATGGAATAATTTGTTGACACTGACTGACATAATTATTGCGGAAATTCCCGTAGTTATTTTTAGAACCACCGGAATCTATTTATGATTTTTTAAAACCACAACAAACAGTGATATTTATTTTGGAAAAACTTTGTAGGTACGAACAAAATAGGGCACAAAGGAAAGTACAGGAGGGATGTAGAACTGGGAGGCTGTGTTTGACACTGGACCACACAAATAATTCCATGGACTGTTCATGGTGTCACCAATGCTGGACTACAGCCAAACTGGAGACTTTGCAAAATCCCACGAAATGAATAAAGTCCACACCAAGAATCAATTGAAGAATAAAACATAACAAACTGCTTTATTTGAATGCTTTGTTAGTCAACAACACAAAAAAATGTTATTGAAAAATTTGGGTTATCAGTTTTCAATTTGGGCCAGTGATAGAAAATGTTTACTGGCCCAACAATTTTTTTCGGCCAGGTAAAGGCCTGACTGTCCAGCACTGTTAAGGATTGCCTTGTACTATGTACTATTTTATGTCCATGCACCAAATTTTAAAAAAAAAAACATTTTTTTGCCCTTCATAAATAAGTAAAAATTTGTAAATATATACATGTATACTAAAATGCTCAAATGTGAATTTGCATGTTACATTTTCGTCTTTATAAAGGTAGAATTTTATACCTGAACAAAAACATGTTACCTCCTCTGTGAGATTTTCTTACAAAACAAACAAAACAATATTCTATTACAAAACGAGATTTTCTTACAAAACGACTAGTCACAGTATTCATGTTTCAAACAGTTACAGTTATTGATACCTTGTCAATTTAAACATATATAAACAGGTTTTATTAACACTTTTATTGACAAAAATATTTAAATCTCAGTTTTATTTTAATCAATTTCCATCTGTCAATCAGGAATGATAGACAGGTGTTATCAGGTGATACTGATGTTTCTTCAGGAACAAAATAAATCCATTGCTGTACTTGTACTTTCAAAGGTTATGGGTTAAATATCTATAACACGTATAATTAATGTCCTTTTAATATCAATTAATTTGGATCAATTTAATTTAAAGCGTATAGAAATGAATAGCCGTTTGATAATATGATTGTATGAAGATAGTAAGCACACCTTACATAGGTGATCCGCAGAGTTTTCACGCTAACCCACTTGTCTGAAGCCCGGGGCAAGTAAAATTGGATTCGGGCAAGTGATAATTATGAAAGCATTTTTTTTAATAAATAGAATTTTTTTTCTAAATTTGGCTTTCGGGCAAGTACATTTGTGTAGGTGAGAAAAATTAAGGCAAAGAAAGCCAGTGTTGTAATGGTTAAGCGTGCTCATCTCAAGTGTGGTAGATCTTGGGTTCGAGCACCGATCGGGTAAAACCAAAGACTATAGCATGCAGCCTTAAGGAGCAGCAAGGTGGTTCAGAATAATGTGTCAAGAGTGAAGAGACATATATCTACCCACGGACTGTTGTTTCAGTCATGATGAAATCTACTTCTTAATATGTAGACCAACATGGTTAGTTTGATTTGGATTTTTTTAGTGTCACTTCTATCTCACTGAAAGAGTCTGCAGGTAGACATGTCACACCGCTCTCTCACACATTATCCTGATTCAAAGTCAACCAATCTTTGCTCTTACTCTTTAGTGATGCGTCCTTATCAGTTTGCAGGGCTCTAGAATTCCCATCTCTCGTCACCCGTGGAAAGTGAATTTTGATGATGGGAAAGTACATATTCAAGGGTTAATTGTCCAGTCCAGACTTGCCTACCCCTTTTTGTTAAAAATCGGTAAGATGCTTGAAAAAAAATAGCAAGTTGAGATAAAAAATACGGTAGTAAGGCTCTTATTTTTGTCACAAAATACAATTTTAAGCACAGAAACTACACATATTGTGAATGGCACATGATATAACCACATAATGTTAACATTTTTTATCGATTTTGGGTTTATTATCAAAATTTTGATGTATTGACATCGTTTTTTTAATAACCCGGAAATGCCGATACGATCTATAATATACGGATCCGCAATGAAATGACTGACCGGAACCAAAAACTTTCCGGAAATACCGCAAATTTGCCGAATCGTAAGGAAATTGATAACAATCGTAATGGCGTAAGATAGCCCAAAAAATCGTGAGCCTTACGCCAAAATCGTAAGGGTAGGCAAGTCTGAATTGTCCGTGGGAAAGTAAAAAAAATAGCATTGAACAAAACTCGTGACCATCATGGAATGTTATCGATTCTGCCATCGGTAATGCAATTTAGAATATATCGTGTATTTCTGAAAGTTTGTTTTCGGTTTGGTGTTGTTTATTTACACTCAGACAACATCCACTGTTATACGATAACTCATTATCGTTCCGAATGGATGAAAGTCGTTCTTAATTTCAGGAATGTTGACGGAAAGCGCAAAAACGGCTTCGGAAACTTACAATGACTTCAATAAAAATGTGTTGGTATTATTATATGGTATCTGAGAGTTATTTCTGCAATTATTGCAATATTTTATGGCTAATTGTGAGAGTTGCATCTGGATTTTGCAGATTGAATGGAAGTTCAAGTTTGTTTTTGTCTCTGTCCTGAAACGGTTCAAAAATTATATTTTAAAATTTTTGAAGTGGGAAAATTTGAATTCCTATGAAAAATGTCAATAGAAAAATTTGGTTTCACGAATTCCAAAGAGAGTGTTCCACCAAAAAAAAAAGCCAAATTTGACAAAAAGACAAGAGACAAAATTTATGATGACGAAAAAGAGCCAGAACATGTGTACCAACATAATACATAATTATATGTCATTGATTTCAATAAATCAGGGAAAGTCATTTATTTCTGAGGGAGTCAATTTAAAAAAAATTCTAGAGTACTGAGTTTGACCTGACCAGGGCTAAAACCCATTATCTAAATGTACCCCACTTAACGTGAGCAGGCTAATCATTATACCACTGGTGCAGTTAATCCAACCCCTTTCAATAAGGGGCTCTACCAGATACTTTTACCCATTTAAAATGGTCTTTGGTATCTCCTTGATTATAGAGTATTCTAGAAGATATTCATGACAAATGTTCAAATTTTAATACAAAATACCATCTATAAATAGTGAAGTACTGGTACACTGAAAATATTGAAAGTCCTGACAATCCATTTTTTTTTTTATCAATGACCCTTTCAGATTAAACGTATTTTATTGTTAACTATATAACATTTGGATCGGACACAAGTTATTCCAACTTACAAAGGTCCTCTCCACATATTTACATACAATTTTATATTCCATGCACCAGCAAGTAATAATGTATAATTAACAATTACATTTTATAACAACATTGGAAAAAAAAGAAAAAAAGATTTTTGAAATTATATAATATATTGAGTTATAACAGTACAGAATTATCATATTCGTGGGGGTAATTCAACAATGGAGAAAATGTTCACAAAAGAAAATAGTTAAATTCAATATATGAAGTGTGATCACTGTGGGGTAAAACGTTTCGTTTGTTTGATGTACAACTGCACTGATTTGAATATTTGTGCATTTTGTTCCTCAGATAAGCTATCATCGCCAAATAGTAAAGTTTCAATAAGTAAACTGTCAAGAAATTGCAGATTATTTGTCAACTGTTCACGAGCTTCAACATATAAGCAACACTCTAGAAAAAAGTGAATCGCATCCTCTATTACCCATCCACAGACACAACCTGGGTCATTAATTAAATTTACCCTAAAAAGGTCGGCATTCAAGTTACTAGATCTATGTCTTAGTCTAGTGTGTAGGACATTTAACACTCTACAACCATATGAATAGTATCTAGATGGTTTCAATAAATTAACATCATTTATTAGTGACTTTTTAAAACTACTAACTGTCGGGGCACTTCTTATCTCTGGTGTCAAATTGTTCCAAAGTTTGATCGAAGAAGGAAAAAATGAGTTGCGATACAATTGTAACCTAGTAAATGGGTTACTATAATCTGTTTGATTACGCAAATTGTAAGGATTTTCGTTTCGCTCAAAGGGTAATAGACAGTCGCATAAATACGAAGGTGCATTGTTATTTCGAATTTTGTAAAACATATTTAATTTTCTTCTTCTTCGACGAGAGTGAAGTGGTTCCCATCCAGTTTCGAAATAAAGCGATTCCAAACTCGAAAATTTGGGTAATCCAGTTATAATTCTGGCAGCTTCATGCTGAATTTGTTCAATTTTATTATGTTCTTGCTGAGTACACCCATCCCATAATTCACAAGCATATTCTAAAAGGGGCAAAATATATGTAAAATAAATTGCTTCCAGGTTGTGTCTGCTTAAAGAAAATTTAAATTTTCGCAACATTGATAGTTGACTAGAGGTGCTTTTTAGTATATTTTCAATATGACAATGCCATTTACAATTGTGGGAAAAGGTGACACCTAAATGTTTGTGGTTTTCTACAAATTTTACATTCTCATTATTGAAGACAATACAAGGCTTATTGGCTGCTTGGTTAGTAGAAAAAATAATACATTCTGTTTTCTTTGGGTTAAAGTCAACGAGCCATTCTTTTGACCAGTTATAAATTTTAGATAAGTCTGAATTAACTATAGCTTCAATTTCATTTACATTATTAGAAGAATATAATAATGATGTATCATCAGCAAACAGCCTTGAGAAGCTTTGAGTATTGTCTGCAATATCATTAATATACAACAGAAATAACAAGGGACCCAAGACAGACCCTTGAGGAACACCACCTTTTAAATTCCCCTTTTCAGACAGACAATTCCGTATGATAACTCTCTGATACCTATTACTTATATAGTTCTCAAGCCAACGTAAAAGGTTTCCAGTAATTCCGTAACCTTCGATTTTTTTAATAAGGCCTTTATGCCAGACACGGTCAAATGCCTTGGATATGTCACAAAACACTGAACAAATTATTTCATGATTTTCCAAAGCCAAACAAATATTATGGTAAATTTCTATTAATTGATGCACTGTGGAATGTTTATGCATAAAACCTGACTGATATTTATAAATTAAGGAATTGTCTATCAGAAAATTATAAATATATTTAAAAATCACACGTTCAAACACTTTACCAACACAACTTAGCAAGGAAATTGGTCTATAATTTGTAGGATCGGATTTGATACCCTTTTTAAACAAAGCAATAATTATAGCAG
Organism: Bathymodiolus septemdierum; assembly: GCA_963383655.1. Taxonomy (NCBI): domain Eukaryota; kingdom Metazoa; phylum Mollusca; class Bivalvia; order Mytilida; family Modiolidae; genus Bathymodiolus; species Bathymodiolus septemdierum. The sequence continues at coordinate 7,670,826 of OY726525.1, read as the reverse complement.
ATTTCCACATTTGTGGGAATCTACCAGTTTGTAGAGAACAGTTAAAAATAATCTCAAGAGGCTTACAGACAGTAGATGCTGTATGTTTTAACATATTATGACTAATTTTGTCATTACCAACTGCTTTTCCTAATTTTAAATTCAGAAGAACATCCTTGATTTCATCAATTGTTATATTGAACACATCAAGCTTACGTCCTGTACGCTTATCAAAAACTGGTGTAGGTAGATCAGAATCAATAATTTCGGAGATTGAACAAAAGAACGTGTTTAGAAGATTAGCTTTATCTTCGTCATTTACAACAAACTCACCAGTAGCCTCGTTCTGCAAAGGTGGAATAGGTGATGAGGTTGATTTACCCATTAATTTTTTAACAATACTCCAATATGACTTAGGGTTTGACTTCCCTTCGTTGTCTAACATATCATTTACATTTATGAAGAACTGTTCTCTAGCATACTTAACCATATTGTTCACTTTATTTCTGTGTGCCCGATATTTACCCAGAAGAGAAACTGAATACTTACGCTTAAGTTGTTTATGGAGACGGTCCCGGAGACGCATGGATTTTCGTATTGATGAATTAAACCAAGGTTTATCATTAGGCCTGATAGTTACAGTTTTCACAGGAATTTATTTTTTTGCAAGTTCAATATATTTATTAGAAAATTTAGAACTCATTTCATCAATGTCATTTAGTGATGATAAATGGCTATTCCAGTCAAATTGGTCAATTTCAGAATTAAGACCATCATAATTTCCATGTTTATACAGCCATACATCTCTTTTATAATTAGTCTGCAGGTCATAGGGGATTGGGAAAAAGGCAATTGTGGCATCATGGTCACTTTTAATTCTATCTACTTGTATAACATCAGAAAACGTAGTTTCTAGTTCATCCGAGAAGAGTATAGGGTCCAATAAGGCACCTAATCTTGTAGGTTCACGAATACAATTTGTGAGATTAAAAATATTTATAATTTGGTTTAAGCGATGGTCATTTTCTATCAATAAATTTACATTTAAATCACCAGTTATAATAATACGAGGAGATGACTCGAATGCCCTTTCAATTGAAATGTGAAGGTTTTCCCAGAAGTTATTTACTGCACCAGGGGACCTATAAACAGCACATACAAGAATTTTAAATCTAGGGAAGATTACTTCTAACCAAATTAACTCTCCCCCATTAAATTCTAAATCATTGCGACTTAATACGTGCAAGTAATCTGCAGTGTAAACCAAGACTCCCCCACCAAAGCAGTTTCTGTCGTTCCTAAAAGGCTCATGATATCCTGGTAGTTTAATATCCGTTGTCAGAATATTTTCATCCAAGTGACTTTCAGTAACACAAATTATTGATGAGTCATTACTTATGGTTTGTAAATGATCAAGTTTATGCCTAATACTTCTAGAGTTCCAATGAAAAACACTGACTTCACCTACCTTAGTTTCTGGTCCAGGATTTTCAGCTACATCATTGCCCAAAAGCAAAAGTTGTAAAAGTAACAAGGTAAATGATATGTTTTGATAAAAGCATCCAAATAAGTAGTTATTGATGAAACTTTGACAATTTATTAGAGACAGTCGATGTATGACTAAAAGTAAAACTAATAGGACGTAGGATGACAATTTTAAGGAAACCAATATGTTTTTGACAACGACAGATCTAGTTCTGAGATCAAATGAACCTATCGCAATTCTGTAAGCGACAATGTCATTACCCATTATCAAACAAAAAAATCAAATAAAAATTATAGCGATAGGTTAAACACAAACAAAAAGCATGTACATCAATGATAGCGATCATAGAAAAAATCATAAGTATGAAACACAAAAATAAAAAAACATTAGTACAATAAAAAAAAAAGCAAAACATATGATTCTATATACAAAGCACTTCCCTTTGCACATATCGGCATGATATATTTCCCATCTGGGAGTCCTAAATATAAATTCGTTGAACCAATAAAAAATATCACAAATAATATATTTATAAAATATCTAAACATATAGAACCCACAACGTGTTGTTACTAAATCATTTCGTTAAAAAAGTTGATTTTAAATAACTAACCTTAATAATAACAAATAAAATAATATCATTTTTATTTCTGCAAATAAATTCAAATTAATAAGTCGAGTACACCCAAACATTGACCTTTATAGACATGTGTATAATATATTCACTTAATTCACGCTTTATGAATTGTGGGAGCTATTTTCAGAATAGGACACGTGTTGGCTATTTTAGTTTACCATAACAAAAGGATTAATGTTTAGTAACCACACGTTAAAAACAAATAGTCAATAAGTATTGTGATATTATTATATTACTACGATATCAATGACCCTTACCTCAAGAGTATAAAAAACAACCCTTCACAAAAAGTGAACCTATGACCTGACCTGTGACCTATAACTACATTGATATACTCATGCATGCATGCTGGCATGAAAAACATCTATCAACAGTCGGGGAGATTCCTCATCATTTGATTGATAATTATTTTTGTAGTTTTACAAAGTAAATGTATCTTAAACTTTTAAAATGGGCTGTCGTGGTCGTGAACATATGGTGGTTGGATTTACAACTACCTATACAATCAGTGTCTATCACCACTAACATTGTGAGTTCGAACCCCGCTCATGGCGAGGTGTACACGATACAACATTATGTGATAAAGTTTTTGTCAGTAACTTGCATCAGGTCGGTAGTTTTCTCAGCAGGGTTGGCAAAAAAGCAGGAAATACTCATATTTCCCAGGACGGCGGGAAATACTGGTATTTACCGGGAAATACTGGGATATAAGATTGATTCTTAATTTGCAAATATAATGGTACATGAACCTGTACACATTGTGCACTTGTTTACTGTGCATAGTGTAAATTTCTTTGAGTTCCAGATTATTGTGATATATCTTCTTATAAATAAGCAAATTGGACATTTATTTGGAGTATAATATAGACTTGAGTTAATCTGTTTGTAAAATCTTCATAATTTACCCAAGATAAATTCTAAAACACTAAGTCAGTAAGTGATCACTGTTATCATTTGGATTTAAGTTTCCCTGAACTGTTAGCCTTAGGATAAATTCTAAAACACTGAGTGATCACTGTTATAGGTGTCAAACCACCAATTAATTTCTTTAAGGTTTTCTACTAAATTTGTGTTTTTTCGAGCCTACCTGGTCATTTTATCTTAAGTTTAACCTTTTGAAGACCATATATTTTCTGAAACGTACATGATTCCTCTACGTTCTGTCAAAATATCAGGGCATGTTTAAAATCTTGCAGTGAAATGCCATGCTACGGAAAGCACCTACTCTAAAAATAGTTCGGTCATCCCCAAGAAATTCACTATTTATAGGTCATGCATCAAATCCTCCATAGAGGTATTAAAATACAATTAAATCCATCAAATTTGGGCTCAAAATAATCCCTATTTATTTAACTTCAATTATCAATTTTAATTAGTCCATTCCATTCAGTAGTTTTCACAATACTACAAAGTGAAAGGAACTTTTTTCTTGAAAAGGGACTACTTTCGTATATGTTCCAAGCTCTGATTGGTGAATTAGTGGTTTGACACCTAAAGAGCATAAAAACTTGCTTCTTTCACCATTTGTTGGCCTAATTTCTATTCCTTAGCCAATATCAACCCAAGAAAACCTCATAAGGTATGTGGCTGTCTGATATTTGCAAGTATAAGTGTTCAAATGCAAAGGTACCCCCTTGAAGATTTTTAATGAAAATATCTCTATTTACAGCTGTTGAGTTCAGATTGTGTAATATACCAAAACTTACCTATTCTCTTATATATTACAGTTATTAAGCTAGTTTCTAACATAATAAGCAATCTTAACACATATATATGCCTCAGTTGTATATTTAATAGCTAAATACTATGAAATGTTTGCATTTAGCCCCCCCTTTTTTCGTCCCATAAAATGAGCTCATATCATTCTTAATTTGGTTAATTTATGCTTTTATCCCATAAATTATGTGGTTTAAGACATAAAATATGTTTTTGTATATACATCTTTAGTTGAAATTCCTTCTAATTCCATCAAATTTGCAAAAATATGATTTATTGATATTCAAGTCTTGGAATTTCTGATGGTGCACAACTATAATTTCCCCCTAAACTCAATAAATATATGCTTCCACATCATTTTTTTCCACTGTTTAAGTAAGCTGGATGTTCAAATGTACTGTTACAGCCAAATAATATTCTAAAACATGAAATTCAAATTGACAATTTGAAAAATTAACAGAAAATGCTAAGCAGTCAAAATAATTTTTCTGGGATCACTTAAATTACCAGGTTTTTACTACATAATTTTCAATTAAAACTGCTTTCTATAGCCTTATATTATTTTGTAAGTACATTGTACATGTATTCTAACTGAAACTATCAAAATTTACCAGGAAAAATGTGTAGGATTGAAAAAAATCCAATCATGATATCACCATATCCTATATTTGAAGTCAACAAACTGCCGCATGATGAAATTTTTTAAATTCTTAATATCAACCATATTTTCAATATTATATGCCCTTCTACTGCAAAAACACATTCAATAACATATTCCCAATAATTATAAAGTCATAAAGAAAAAGAAAATGAGTTGCAATACCTGGTGTCCATGTATATCCAGTGTTTGGGAGCAATATTCCAAAATATTACATAACATGCATTTTGACCATGTAATCTGACACCACAATGCATTTTGTAACATTTTTGTATGAAAAATGTCACTCTGGGTCTGTTGTGACATGTTTAGGCTAATTTGAACATGATAGCAACAAAAGATAATTTTGACGTTTTTGTCTTAAGGTGTCAAACCACCAATTAATTTCTTTAAGGTTTTCTACTAAATTTGTGTTTTTTCGAGCCTACCTGGTCATTTTATCTTAAGTTTAACCTTTTGAAGACCATATATTTTCTGAAACGTACATGATTCCTCTACGTTCTGTCAAAATATCAGGGCATGTTTAAAATCTTGCAGTGAAATGCCATGCTACGGAAAGCACCTACTCTAAAAATAGCTCGGTCATCCCCAAGAAATTCACTATTTATAGGTCATGCATCAAATCCTCCATAGAGGTATTAAAATACAATTAAATCCATCAAATTTGGGCTCAAAATAATCCCTATTTATTTAACTTCAATTATCAATTTTAATTAGTCCATTCCATTCAGTAGTTTTCACAATACTACAAAGTGAAAGGAACTTTTTTCTTGAAAAGGGACTACTTTCATACATGTTCCAAGCTCTGATTGGTGAATTAGTGGTTTGACACCTAAATGCCTTAAGGTGTCAAACCAGTAATTCAACCAATCAGAGCTAAGAACATAGTAGTCCCTTTTAAAGAAAAAAGTTCCTTTCACTTTGTTGTATTGTGACAAATACTGAATGGAATGGAATAATTAAAATTGATAATTGAAGTTAAATGTATAAGGATTATTTTGAGCCCAAATTTGATTGATTTAGTTGTATTTTAATATGGATATGGAGGATTTGATGCATGACCTATAAATAGGGAATTTCAGGAAGATGACAGAGCTATTTTTAGAGTAGGTATTTTCCATAGCCTGGCATTTCACTGCAAGACTTTAAACATGGCCTGATATTTTGACAGAACGTAGAGGAATCATGGACGCTTCAGAAAATGTATGGTCTTCGAAAGGTTAAACTTAAGATAAAATGGCCAGGTAGGCTCGAAAAAACACAATTTTAGTAGAAAACCTTAAAGAAATTAATTATAGGTTTCACACCTTAACTGTTTTTTAATCTTTTCTAAGGGCAGTTTCAAAATAAATGGCTCCTACTGCTATAGCTGTCTAATTTACTAATTTTTATGATTTTATTGGATCTAAATAGTTCAAAAGATCTGTAATGATTTGATGTTTGTTACTGCAAAAAATCTTTAAGATATCTAGAATAACAAAAAAAATATGTCCAAAAAACATGTCAAAATTGTCAGGAGTGCAACACTTTTTTGTGACACTTTAAAAAATCCTTAATTTTCAACAACCTACCACAGTGCTAAATCAAACAATATGTTATCAAAATCTATTTCATCACAAACTTTGATATGTTGACATACTTTAAGATAGCAATAGATCATGATTCACATTTATTATTGCATAAAAATATGGCTTTGTAAAAAAGATGTACCTAGTCAGGAGTGCAACAAACATTTATGCAAGTTTTCCTAAATTACATTGTAGAAATGTTGTCTTTTAGTTTTCAAAGATATGAGGTATAAATAAATCTTAATACATCATTGCTGCTTCAAAACCATAGTTAAAGGATACACTAAAATCAGTAGCAAGGCCAAGAATGTCACATTAAAGGCAGCACCCTCAAATGTCAGGAGTGCAACATTTGATATTTTCTTAGACATATTTTCTTTTAAATGTAACGAATATCACATTTGTCTTTCTATTGCAACAGAGATTGACCAAGAGAACAGATAAAACCCATTTACCTGTTTGAGATACATAAAATATCTCTCACAGAAGCATTTGATTCATGTCAGGAGTGCAACTAGTTTTAAGTGATCTTCTACACAGTCTAAATTATAGCTTTTTATATGGATGATTTAAATAAAATGAGATTCTGTTAAGATTAGAATAATGTTTGAAAAAATTAAAAGTGCCAATAGCATTTTATGTGCTTTTAATTTATGTAATAAAGCATTTTTGTTCATTTTAAATGGTCTCATGCTTTAATGTCTATTAGGTATTAATACTAGAGACATTCTCTGACAAGGGAATATGTTTTCTAGGTTAATTAGCTATTGGAGATTAATTGACTTGATAAAGCTTATGATAAATGCATTTATCTATTTTCTTATAGATAATTTATGGTTAACCATGTAAATGTTGCACTCCTGACATAAATATTTAAAAATCATTGAAATTTGATAATTAATTTTCTAAATCATTGAAATTTGATAATTAATTTTCTAAGTATCCAAAAAATACTTGTAATTTTTACATTAAACATCTATTTTCAATATCAATTTAGATTAATACATGTTTTAAATGTTTTTGTATAGTATATTTCAAAAATAAGTTGGAATTTTCGAGAAGTATGGCTGTGAACAAGTTACAAATAACTAGAAAAATATTACTTTAAGAAATAATTATCATTAAAACTTGGTAAAACTAATGTTTGAAAGAACACCAACTGATTTTTTTCCCCTGTGAATTGTTTTTAAGTTAATAACTCTTCTTTTTCTTGATGGCAATATAATGTCAGGAGTGCAACATATCCTGATAAAATAATGATAATTTATAATAAATTGCCTTTTCTAGCCTATAAAAATATTCTAATTATTTCTTTATGATTTATCTAATATATTAGAGTGGTATAATACAAATTTTCAAATGTAATTAAAAATATTGCTGCTAAAACTGGGTATTAAAGAAGTGGGTATGGCCAATTTTTTTTTTTTACAAATTTCCAAATACTGTCATTTCTGTACAAATATTTCATTGAAACAGGTAAAGATTATTGTATGAGTTAACAGTAACATCACTGTTCAATGTTGGCATTTTAAAATGTGATATTTTCTTTTTTTTTTTTCTTTATTATAAAATGTCAGGAGTGCAACAAAAATAGACAAAATGTTTTTTCTACAACCAATTATTTTGCGATCGTTCAAAGAATCAATGTGATTTTTTTTTACAAATGGCTACTTATCTTTAAAGTTTGAAAATTTTGCTGTCTTAAGTAAAAATATTCGTTATTATTTTGATAATAAAAACGTTATCAGGTAGATTGGACAAAAATATTGAGAATTTTTCATAAAAAATAGCTTTTAAGAAAAACTACAACTACCAATAACCCAATATTTTGCACAAAAAGTCATTTATATCAGTTGCATTGTTTGAGAAACCATTATACAAAATAATTGAGACTAAAGATTGTTTAACTGATATAGAATAAGTATGTGTTTTGCATGTTTTTCATGCCAATTTGTGTTCAATAAAAGGTTCTTAAAAATTTATTGCTCATCTGTTTATAGTTTCTTTCTTGTTTCATTTACTTCAATGTATACAACATTGAAAATTATCAGCAGAAAGTTTTTAGGAGTGAGTTTAATTTGGACATTTTTTTCACATTTTTTTTTAAACAGCCCCTAAAGGTTATTGAAGATGTGTTAATTAGTTTGTAAAAACAAATTAAAAAAGTTAGTCATTATTATAGCATAAAGGAAATGCCCTTAGGGTATTAGATTACATGTATACAACCTGGCAAAACAATCAGCTATTAATTGAAACTCTGAAACTGTATGATTGAACTGAAAAGTGTAGATATAAAATTGTGGTGACAGTTTTAACATGTTTTTAATAAAAGTCTTTTGTATAAATATTATGTTTATATGAAGATTACAATTTCAAAAGTTGCCTGAAGTCCTTCTTAATGGTCCTTCACCTAGGCTGTATACCCATATTTATTAAACTGATGTAATTTTCAACACTGTGTGTTAAAATGTTAAGTTTTTAGCAACTTTGAAGAAATTAATCACATCTAAAAATCATATTTCTCAGTATTTCCTGCTTGAGCTAAAATTTAGAGTATTTCCAAGGACGGTATTTCCCGGTAATTACCACTGGGAATTCCCGGCCAACCCTGTTTCTTCGTGTACTCTGGTTTCCTCTACCAATAAAACTGACAGCCATGATATAACTGAAATATTGATGAAAGTAGTGTTAAACACCATAACGCTTACCCCCTAAACTTTAAAAGTTTACAAGATAAATGTGAAAACCTTAAAATTAAATGTCAACATCAACTTACAGAATCTATGGATCAATATAAAGTCATCTGTAAAAATTAGTTCTAGTTCCACATTTAGTAGGTACATGTAGGTAGGTTGGCAATTATTTTTTTTAAATTTTCTTCAGATTCCAAATTTTGCATTAAATATTTTTTCAAAATAGCAATAATAAAAAATCAAAATGCTAATAAAATTCTTTGGAGCTTGGCTGACTTTATGTTGTTCGGTCAGGAAACAACAAACCAATATTTGTATGTATGATCTGAGAAACAAAACTGAAATATTTAACTTACATCAGCTGGTTTCTTGCTCTTGGAGGCCACCACCAGAAGCTGTCGTACTTCATTAAATCCTTTGGATACCACGTCTCCCTGGATAAAGAAAAAAACCCCACAAATCTGTACTATCATTAAAAATAAAACTTATAAATAACAAAAATCAGCAGAGGATTGCCTGTCCATTGTCTGTGGTTAAAGACAAAATATTATTATCACTTAGTATTTTCTGCAGTCCTTGCTTTATTTTTTTTACCTACTTTCCTAAAGTCAAATTTAGAAATTTTTTCTATTTATTCAACAAATTCTTTCATAATTTTCACTTGTCCGAATCCAGTTTTACTTGTCGCGGGCTTCGGGCAAGTGGGTTAGCACGAAGACTGTTTCTGTATAGCCATTCATATCCACTACGGTTGAATTCTTTGGGGATCTTAGACTCCTTGTTTACATAATATCCCCACCACCAACATATAATTGGTGAAATCTTTAATCATCTTTTTTCTAAATATAGATATTTGGTTTTTAGTGTACAGGCTTTCAAATGGTTGGAGTCAATTTAATAGAAAAATTGCATCAAACAAAGTTGGGCCCTAAATTATAAGTTAAGACATTCTGAAGTTTTTTTTATTCTTTAATTTATTGCAGAAAAGTAACTTTAAAAGTAAAATTTCATCAATTCCATTTTTTAGGATAAAAAAAACCATTGAGGCGATAAATACCCATTACATACATAGTGTGGTGGTACAAGACTTTGCATCAGGTCAAGCCTGTTGTGTGAATCAGCATCACTACGAGTCGCGATAGCGACGAGCTGTGATGCGGTTTGTTCACACAACAGGCAAGACCTGATAAAAAGTCTTGTACAAACACACCATGTACATGTACATGTATGTAATAAGTTTATCTATTTGCTCACATTGACGTCCGCTTTACCCCGCATTCCAATGATATGACGTCATGACAAAATAGTTCGGCAGAGAAGATCTTGTGCAATGTTGCGCCATTCTTTTATCACCACAATGTGGTGATACAACATCTTGTATCAGACAGGCTACTTTCTTTAAATTCAAAGGAATACGTACAAAATGTTAGATAATTTTGTTCATGGCGAGGGGTACTCAATAAAACATTATGTGATAAAGTTTGTCAGTGATAACTGAAATATTGTTGAAAGTGGCATTCAACACCATAAATTAACCCTTACCCTAATTTCTTTGCCATGAAATTAATGATGAGAAATAAAATCTAATGCAGTCTAGATCATGTATTTAATAGTCTTTAGAGTTACTTCCCTTAGGCCTATTTCTTAAAAATATTCAACTCGAAAATTAAATACCACAACATATATATGTCAATGGAGATCCAGGACCTGGTCTGGTCAGGGACACGCCCAAAAATATTGCAGGATTAAAATGGTTAATGGGATCTCAATATCATTAACATTCTTCAAACCTTCTGTGTCAGACATGTTACTGTGTAAGACACGTTACCTTCTGTGTCAGACATGTTACCTTCTGTGTCAGACATGGTACCTTCTGTGTCAGACATGTTACCTTCTGTGTCAGACATGGTACCTTCTGTGTCAGACATGCTATCTTCTGTGTCAGACATGTTACTGTGTCAGACATGTTACCTTCTGTGTCAGACATGTTACCTTCTGTGTCAGACATGTTACCTTCTGTGTCAAGATATGTTGTGCTGTATATTTGGATAAAGTATATATTGAATCCAAAATATTTCCACACAACACTATTTTTAGCTCCTGGGTTGTCATAAAATTTTGGAGTGTGACTGACTTCCCTCATGCTAGCCTCCATGACCTTGATGAGTCTATGTCAGTTTTACGCTTTGAAGGGATAATTTACTATCTCTTACAAACATTTACAAGACGTACATCCTCAATACAAAACAGATTCAGACAAACTGAAACTGTATTTCCGGAAAAGTTTGAGATGATCAACTTTGAAAAATTATAATCGATTGTCGTTGAAATTCAAATAATCGACAAATTTTCAATCATAATCGATGATCGGAACAACACTAGTCATTATGACAAACAAGCTCTACGACAGACAAGATTGTGTCTACAGAAAGACATCACTCAAACAACATTGTGTCTACAAAATTGTTAGATAGACATACAAAACTAAACCACACCAATATCAGTCTGTGCCAAAAACCACTAGCCCTATGCCCCAGTCTAGTGAAAATTGGCTCGGGATAGTAAAAATTACATAATATTTGCTTAACCTAAACCAAATGGAAACAAATTTTCGAAAATGCTGTTTGGACTAGTTGGTCAAAATATTTTCGGTACAGGCTGTGATATTCAACACGATACTTACCATTTTAGATAAATCTCCTCCTATTTGACTGGTCAGTTGTGATATTCAACATGATACTTACCATTTTAGATAAATTTCCTCCTATTTGACTGGTCAGTTGTGATATTCAACATGATACTTACCATTTTAGATAAATCTCCTCCTATTTGACTGGTCAGTTGTAGGATACTTACCATTTTAGATAAATCTCCTCCTATTTGACTGGTCAGTTGTAGGATACTTACCATTTTAGATAAATCTCCTCCTATTTGATTGGTCAGTTGTAGGATACTTACCATTTTAGATAAATCTCCTCCTATTTGACTGGTCAGTTGTAGGATACTTACCATTTTAGATAAATCTCCTCCTATTTGACTGGTCAGTTGTGATATTCAACATGATACTTACCATTTTAGATAAATTTCCTCCTATTTGACTGGTCAGTTGTGATATTCAACATGATACTTACCATTTTAGATAAATCTCCTCCTATTTGACTGGTCAGTTGTAGGATACTTACCATTTTAGATAAATCTCCTCCTATTTGACTGGTCAGTTGTAGGATACTTACCATTTTAGATAAATCTCCTCCTATTTGATTGGTCAGTTGTAGGATACTTACCATTTTAGATAAATCTCCTCCTATTTGACTGGTCAGTTGTAGGATACTTACCATTTTAGATAAATCTCCTCCTATTTGACTGGTCAGTTGTAGGATACTTACCATTTTAGATAAATCTCCTCCTATTTGATTGGTCAGTTGTAGGATACTTACCATTTTAGATAAATCTCCTCCTATTTGACTGGTCAGTTGTAGGATACTTACCATTTTAGATAAATCTCCTCCTATTTGACTGGTCAGTTGTGATATTCAACATGATATTTACCATTTTAGATAAATCTCCTCCTATTTGATTGGTCAGTTGTAGGATACTTACCATTTTAGATAAATCTCCTCCTATTTGACTGGTCAGTTGTAGGATACTTACCATTTTAGATAAATCTCCTATTTGACTGATCAGTTGTACCATTTTAGATAAATCTCCTCCTATTTGATTGGTCAGTTGTAGGATACTTACCATTTTAGATAAATCTCCTCCTATTTGACTGGTCAGTTGTAGGATACTTACCATTTTAGATAAATCTCCTATTTGACTGATCAGTTGTACCATTTTAGATAAATCTCCTCCTATTTGATTGGTCAGTTGTAGGATACTTACCATTTTAGATAAATCTCCTCCTATTTGACTGGTCAGTTGTAGGATACTTACCATTTTAGATAAATCTCCTCCTATTTGACTGGTCAGTTGTAGGATACTTACCATTTTAGATAAATCTCCTCCTATTTGATTGGTCAGTTGTAGGATACTTACCATTTTAGATAAATCTCCTCCTATTTGACTGGTCAGTTGTAGGATACTTACCATTTTAGATAAATCTCCTCCTATTTGACTGGTCAGTTGTGATATTCAACATGATACTTACCATTTTAGATAAATTTCCTCCTATTTGACTGGTCAGTTGTGATATTCAACATGATACTTACCATTTTAGATAAATCTCCTCCTATTTGACTGGTCAGTTGTAGGATACTTACCATTTTAGATAAATCTCCTCCTATTTGACTGGTCAGTTGTGATATTCAACATGATATTTACCATTTTAGATAAATTTCCTCCTATTTGACTGGTCAGTTGTGATATTCAACATGATACTTACCATTTTAGATAAATCTCCTCCTATTTGACTGGTCAGTTGTGATATTCAACATGATACTTACCATTTTAGATAAATCTCCTATTTGACTGGTCAGTTGTAGGATACTTACCATTTTAGATAAATCTCCTCCTATTTGATTGGTCAGTTGTAGGATACTTACCATTTTAGATAAATCTCCTCCTATTTGACTGGTCAGTTGTAGGATACTTACCATTTTAGATAAATCTCCTATTTGACTGATCAGTTGTACCATTTTAGATAAATCTCCTCCTATTTGATTGGTCAGTTGTAGGATACTTACCATTTTAGATAAATCTCCTCCTATTTGACTGGTCAGTTGTAGGATACTTACCATTTTAGATAAATCTCCTCCTATTTGACTGGTCAGTTGTAGGATACTTACCATTTTAGATAAATCTCCTCCTATTTGATTGGTCAGTTGTAGGATACTTACCATTTTAGATAAATCTCCTCCTATTTGATTGGTCAGTTGTAGGATACTTACCATTTTAGATAAATCTCCTCCTATTTGACTGGCCAGTTGTAGGATACTTACCATTTTAGATAAATCTCCTCCTATTTGATTGGTCAGTTGTAGGATACTTACCATTTTAGATAAATCTCCTCCTATTTGATTGGTCAGTTGTAGGATACTTACCATTTTAGATAAATCTCCTCCTATTTGATTGGTCAGTTGTAGGATACTTACCATTTTAGATAAATCTCCTATTTGACTGATCAGTTGTACCATTTTAGATAAATCTCCTCCTATTTGATTGGTCAGTTGTAGGATACTTACCATTTTAGATAAATCTCCTCCTATTTGACTGGTCAGTTGTAGGATACTTACCATTTTAGATAAATCTCCTCCTATTTGACTGGTCAGTTGTAGGATACTTACCATTTTAGATAAATCTCCTCCTATTTGATTGGTCAGTTGTAGGATACTTACCATTTTAGATAAATCTCCTCCTATTTGACTGGTCAGTTGTAGGATACTTACCATTTTAGATAAATCTCCTCCTATTTGATTGGTCAGTTGTAGGATACTTACCATTTTAGATAAATCTCCTCCTATTTGATTGGTCAGTTGTAGAAACGTGGCTAACGATCCTTTCAATATTTCATCATAAGCTGCTACAAAAGGTGCTGTTACATCTGTAAAACAACCAATATCCATGTTTCTATACAGTTTAAAGTTGAGAATTTAAATATTCAGTGATGAAAGGAGAGGAACCCCTCCCCTATACACAGCAGTCTGTGCCAAAAACCACTAGCCATATGCCCCAGTCTAGTAAAAATTGATTCTGGATAGTGAAAAATTCTCTTAATATGCCTTTCGGGCTAGTTTGTCAGAAAGTTTTTGGGACAGACTGCACAGTGCCCCTACACCTTCATTTTCTAGTTGTTTGTACATTTTATTTTTAAATATTTTGTTCAGAGCAAAACTTTCATCTCTGAATATTGAACAAGAAGACATTTTGTAAACATGGGTAAAACACAGGATATTACATGTTGTAACTATAGAAACATATATAATTTTATGTAGTGATGTACATTTTGTAGATACAACATATTGACGTACAAGATGAACATTTTTTGTCAGTGACGTGATGCACAAGATCAGAATTTTATTCAAATTTTCGTCAAAAGATAAAACCATCAACAAATAATTAATTAGCATAAATAATTTAGTCTATTTACACTTGTGTCAAACTTTTGTTTGTTATTTCATTTGTTTTTATAGAAACATAATAAACTATAGAAATTTTGAACTTTGGTGCTTCATTGGAGGAGTTGTCATTGATGGCCATCATTGGAGTGACTGGGGAAAAACCACCAAACTGCTGCAAGTCACTGATTAATGTTGTATTGAGTACATCTCGCCTGAGTGGCATTCAAACTCACAACATTAGTGGTAAACACCACCGATTGCATAAGTAGTTGTAAATCCAACTACATTTTTGTGCCATACGATCACAACCATGATGGCCCCACTTATAATTTTAAACGACCAACATAAAACATACCTGTTTCTGTTAACCCTACACACCCAAATATTTAGTGTCTACATTTACCCTAAACTTCTGGGTCAGCAATGTTAGTCAGATACTTGTCCTGTATAGCCAGGGTAAATGTTTAGTGTCTACATTTACCTTAAACTTCTGGGTCAGCAATGTTAAAGTCAGATACTTGTCCTGTATAGCCAGGGTAAATATTTAGTGTCTACCCTAAACTTCTGGGTTAGCAATGTTAAAGTCAGATACTTGTCCTGTATAGCCAGGGTAAATATTTAGTGTCTACCCTAAACTTCTGGGTCAGCAATGTTAAAGTCAGATACTTGTCCTGTATAGTCAGGGTAAATATTTAGTGTCTACCCTAAACTTCTGGGTCAGCAATGTTAAAGTCAAATACTTGTCCTGTATAGCCAGGGTAAATGCTTAGTGCCTACCCTAAACTTCTGGGTCAGCAATGTTAAAGTCAAATACTTGTCCTGTATAGCCAGGGTAAATGTTTAGTGCCTACCCTAAACTTCTGGGTCAGCAATGTTAAAGACAAATACTTGTCCTGTATAGCCAGGGTAAATATTTAGTGCCTACCCTAAACTTCTGGGTCAGCAATGTTAAAGTCAAATACTTGTTCTGTATAGCCAGGGTAAAAAATAAAAAAAACATTTGTCTACATTCCAAAATGTACCTTATTTTTTCAAGAATGTTAGTGGAAGCACAAACATTTTTCTTTGGCCTAAGTTATAGGTTAAACTTAAAGTACATGAATTTATCATCAGAGTTTAAGTATAAAAGGTGAACCCTACACAGAGACCACTATTTACCTGAATCAGTACTGGCGGCTGATGTAGAATTTCCAGATTTGGTGGCCAGGCTTTCTAGTTTAATGGCCACTGCTTCAAGACGACCCACTGCTGTAAGTAAAGCTTGTTGTGACATGGTGTCTGAATTGTTACTCTCAAGTTCTTGTAGAATTACTTGTTTTAAGTTAGCTACCTCTTGTTGTGCTAAGCTAACTTGACTCTCTGGAGAACCTTCTCTCTGGTCACTGATTATTTCTATTTCTAAAGACTCTGCAGTTACTTCCCTTTCTAAAGGTTTTTCTGTAGTTGCCTCCCTTTCTAGAGGTTTCTCTGCAGTTACCTCCCTTTGTATAGGTTTCTCTTCAACACAATGTACCTCCCTTTCTGGTGAATTTTGAGTTTTCACACCGTTTGTGTCAACTTTTGAATCTGTTTCCTTATATTTCAGGGGTGCAACTTTCCTGTCCTGAAATGATTCATCTTCAGAGTCAGAGTTTGCACAACAACAAAGCATAATTATAGGTAAAATACATCAAATCTAAAAATAGCTCCAGACATGATCTAAAAATATCCTCTTTGATAACAAGTTTATTTCATTCCATGAATACATAAAATATATATGTAATGTCTGTGTATTATGTGATGTAATAAGTACAATGTACACACCTTTGTCTGTCGTTAAAAGTACACAAATATCTAGCTCTATTTAAAATCCACAAAAATACAGGTGGGTGTTCCTTTTAATACCTATTAATCCAAGTTTACATACACTGTACGTCACCTCAAGGCCACCAAATGAAAATTGTTATTAGTGAGTGATTGTTATATAAATCACTTAAATAATTATATATTGTCACACTAGACAGAAAATAATAGGTTTTCCTTCTTCACAATTCACTGCACATCAATTTCATTCACCAGTTGTCAATTTCAACAGCATATTTCGATTTTGTATAGAAAAATAATATTCAACTGAGACTGAGTAATATTCAACTTGTGTTTACTTTTTCAGTGTAAAAAAATCAATATTAAAGTCTTTAATCACCTGTTGAATATGTTATACACTTAAGACAAGCAAGAATATGTATATCAGATGTAGGTATACCTGTAGATGTCTATTTTTATCTCATCCAAATTTTTAGATTTTTTTTTACTTTTTCAAGGTGTGTAAATAGTTTCACCTTGTGATCATCAAGAGAAGTGTGCACATGTATGAGTGATGCTGGGGAGTGATATAGACTTCGAAGTTGATACAGGGCCAACTTATTTAGGGTTAATCAATAGCTGAGAATGTTTACACTACTAACAGATGTGTAATTGTTATTAATTTGTAATTACCATAACAAATATATATTGTACTGTAGAGTCAAAAATAAAAGTCACTGACATTTTATAAGTTCTTTATATAAATAATTATTAAATTGTAATCTACATGTAATTAAAATTAGATTATGAAAAGAAAGTTTAAACAGCGACTCAACAATTCCACTAATATCAACAAAACGAACAATAACCTCCCTTCCCCCCCCCCTCCCCCAAAACAATGTATTTGTTTAACAATACCCTCCCCTTCCCCCTCCAACAATGTATTTTATTTAATGTCTGGCTATTTCCAAGTTCCATATCGACAAGGTATGTTATTCCAAATTTTAAAAGAAAAAAAATTCCTGCCAACCTACCCATGTCCAACAACCATGCATGGGTCAGGTCACAATCATCACACAAAATGACACATATCCAATAGTATATACAGGGATTTGAGTCATTTCGTGCAATGTGCAATGATTGTTACCTGCCCCCTGTGGGTCGCGAGTTTTAAAAACTAAATTTTTTTAAGAGTCGCCTTGATCATATACAGAATGGCACAACTTGATCTCAGGAAGTTCAACAAAAGAAAATTATTGAATTCATTACATACATCAACTTCATGTGGACACAATGATGTCTGAACGCAAATATTCTTTTGTTTTTATTATGTTTTAAGACAACATCAACTAACAGCTGTATATGATTATACCATTTCTGTAAAGTTTATATTCAATCGGTCAGAAATAATCAAGTTATATTGACAAAGAGGACAATACATTATGAAACGAAAGTTTAAACAGTGATGGGCATCAATTCCACCAATATCAACGTCTCATCTGTCTTGGGACAGGGAAAAAAATGTGGTGGGGTTAAGCCCAAGCATTTCAATTCCTAAACAAACACAAACAAATATTTGACCTACGTTACCAACGCATTATTTCAATGGGGAATGAGTGGATAACTAAGCTGGCTGACTTCTGACAACAAGGCTAACATCAGCCTCAGTGACATCATGGGAAGCTCCCACATAATGACTTGTCTATACCATTAAGTCTGGTAATCACAGTATAGCTGAATAGTGGGGATATACACTAATAACTCTAAATCTTTATCTCAACTGCTGATTAGGACCAGTTTATACAGACATTATTTCAATTTATGACCAGAATCCTCATAAAATAAATATATATGTAAATATTTATTAAGTACCTCCCATTGATCACAACTGCAAATATTTAAATCAAATTTATACAATTTGTTAAAGAATTCCCCAACCAGCCAATACAATTCTATGATATGTACACTTCATTGGGTCTGTCATAGTCATATACTGTCAATCTAATTAAAATTAGATCTGCACACCACTAGCGACAAAAAAAAAAACCCGATAGAAAATAGGGAGCAAGTGTGTAGATCTAATTTCAATTAAGATTGCATATACTGTCAAACCTGTATTAAGAGGTCACAATTATGGCAAAGAAAAAGTGGCCTTCTAAAGCAGGTGAACTCTTAATAAAGGTTAAATTCATATGAAATTTTCTATGACAGGACAATAAAAAGGTGACCTTTTAATAGAGGTGACTGCTTAATAGAGGTGACTACTCAATAGAGGTGACTGCTTAATAGAGGTGACTACTTAATAGAGATGACTGCTTAATAGAGATGACTACTTAATAGAGGTGACTGCTTAATATAGGTGACTACTTAATACAGGTGACTACTTAATAGAGGTGACTACTTAATAGAGGTGACTGCTTAATAGAGGTGACTACTTAATAGAGGTGACTACTTAATAGAGATGACTACTTAATAGAGGTGACTGCTTAAGAGATGACTGCTTAATAGAGGTGACTACTTAATAGAGGTAACTGCTTAATTGAGGTGACTGCTTAATAGAGGTGGCTGCTTAATAGAGGTGACTGCTTAATAGAGGTGACTGCTTAATAGAGGTGACTACTTAATAGAGGTGACTACTTAATAGAGGTGACTGCTTAATAGGCGACTGCTTAATAGGTGACTACTTAATAGAGGTGACTACTTAATAGAGGTGACTGCTTAATAGAGATGACTACTTAATAGAGGTGACTACTTAATAGAGGTGACTGCTTAATAGAGGTGACTACTTAATAGAGGTGACTGCTTAATAGAGGTAACTACTTAATAGAGGTGACTGCTTAATAGACAACTGCTTAATAGAGGTGACTGCTTAATACAGGTGACTACTTAATAGAGATGACTACTTAATAGAGGTGACTGCTTAATAGAGGTGACTGCTTAATAGAGGTGACTGCTTAATAGAGGTGACTACTTAATAGAGGTGACTACTTAATAGAGGTGACTACTTAATAGAGGTGACTGCTTAATAGAGGTGACTACTCAATAGAGGTGACTGCTTAATAGATGACTACTTAATAGAGATGACTGCTTAATAGAGATGACTGCTTAATAGAGATGACTGCTTAATAGAGATGACTGCTTAATAGAGGTGACTACTTAATAGAGGTGACTACTCAATAGAGGTGACTGCTTAATAGATGACTACTTAATAGAGATGACTGCTTAATAGAGATGACTGCTTAATAGAGGTGACTACTTAATAGATGTGACTGCTTAATAGAGGTGACTGCATGGATAGGTTTGACTGTATAAACTGAGAACAGCATTGTTTTAGCAGAATATTCTCTAGGCCACAAATAAGATGATAAATAAAATATTGGTAATTGCTTCAAAGTTAAAGTTTTATAATGTCCACCATCCAAAGACCCAGTAATATAGATACATTGTATATCTATCAGTAATATAGATACATTGTATATATTTATCAGTAATTTGGCCATGTTAACTTGTTTCCTTAGATCTCATCAAGTGATATTGTTAGTATGAACAGATTGATACAATTAATGACTTCTAATGAGGTGAATACCAGGATTTATTGTGTACAACAGTTTGTCAGGTCTGTGGTTTTCTAATGAGGTGAATACCAGGATTTATTGTGTACAACAGTTTGTCAGGTCTGTGGTTTTCTAATGAGGTGAATACCAGGATTTATTGTGTACAACAGTTTGTCAGGTCTGTGGTTTTCTAATGAGGTGAATACCAGGATTTATTGTGTACAACAGTTTGTCAGGTCTGTGGTTTTCTAATGAGGTGAATACCAGGATTTATTGTGTACAACAGTTTGTCAGGTCTGTGGTTTTCTAATGAGGTGAATACCAGGATTTATTGTGTACAACAGTTTGTCAGGTCTGTGGTTTTCTAATGAGGTGAATACCAGGATTTATTGTGTACAACAGTTTGTCAGGTCTGTGGTTTTCTAATGAGGTGAATACCAGGATTTATTGTGTACAACAGTTTGTCAGGTCTGTGGTTTTCTAATGAGGTGAATACCAGGATCTATTGTGTACAACAGTTTGTCAGGTCTGTGGTTTTCTAATGAGGTGAATACCAGGATTTATTGTGTACAACAGTTTGTCAGGTCTGTGGTTTTCTAATGAGGTGAATACCAGGATTTATTGTGTACAACAGTTTGTCAGGTCTGTGGTTTTCTAATGAGGTGAATACCAGGATTTATTGTGTACAACAGTTTGTCAGGTCTGTGGTTTTCTAATGAGGTGAATACCAGGATTTATTGTGTACAACAGTTTGTCAGGTCTGTGGTTTTCTAATGAGGTGAATACCAGGATTTATTGTGTACAACAGTTTGTCAGGTCTGTGGTTTTCTAATGAGGTGAATACCAGGATTTATTGTGTACAACAGTTTGTCAGGTCTGTGGTTTTCTAATGAGGTGAATACCAGGATTTATTGTGTACAACAGTTTGTCAGGTCTGTGGTTTTCTAATGAGGTGAATACCAGGATTTATTGTGTACAACAGTTTGTCAGGTCTGTGGTTTTCTAATGAGGTGAATACCAGGATTTATTGTGTACAACAGTTTGTCAGGTCTGTGGTTTTCTAATGAGGTGAATACCAGGATTTATTGTGTACAACAGTTTGTCAGGTCTGTGGTTTTCTAATGAGGTGAATACCAGGATTTATTGTGTACAACAGTTTGTCAGGTCTGTGGTTTTCTAATGAGGTGAATACCAGGATTTATTGTGTACAACAGTTTGTCAGGTCTGTGGTTTTCTAATGAGGTGAATACCAGGATTTATTGTGTACAACAGTTTGTCAGGTCTGTGGTTTTCTAATGAGGTGAATACCAGGATTTATTGTGTACAACAGTTTGTCAGGTCTGTGGTTTTCTAATGAGGTGAATACCAGGATTTATTGTGTACAACAGTTTGTCAGGTCTGTGGTTTTCTAATGAGGTGAATACCAGGATTTATTGTGTACAACAGTTTGTCAGGTCTGTGGTTTTCTAATGAGATGAATACCAGGATTTATTGTGTACAAGTTTGTCAGGTCTGTGGTTTTCTAATGAGGTGAATACCAGGATTTATTGTGTACAACAGTTTGTCAGGTCTGTGGTTTTCTAATGAGGTGAATACCAGGATTTATTGTGTACAAGTTTGTCAGGTCTGTGGTTTTCTAATGAGGTGAATACCAGGATTTATTGTGTACAACAGTTTGTCAGGTCTGTGGTTTTCTAATGAGGTGAATACCAGGATTTATTGTGTACAACAGTTTGTCAGGTCTGTGGTTTTCTCAGGGTCCTCCACCAATAAAATTGACTTCTACAATATAACTGAAATATTGTTGAAAGTAGCGTTAAACATCATAAAACAAACCAACAACTACACAGATTTATTAACCCAAGAATACTATACTAACAGAGGCCGATGTAAATATATTATTCTTGGGTTAATAAATACAGATTAATACATGGGCATTTCCATATTGGCCTGGTTATCATCCTGATACCCCCATATTGGCCCGAGAGGGCCAATATGGGTCAAGGGTCAAGGTATGATAACCAGGCCAATATGGAAATGCCCATGTATTAAACTATTTATTACATACTTCCAACATCTAGAAAAGAGACACCCATATTGGCCTCAGCCCTGAGACGAAGTCGAGGCCCATATTGGTCCGGGCAATATGGGCCTTGATATGGAAATGATCTGGTAGTAATCCAATAACCAGTTATTTTCCTGGGGTGTGAAAATATGGACAGTTTACTTCCGGTCATATTGGTCATACAAAAATGCCTTTATTTGAACTAAGTATGTAATAAATCCTGGTATCCATCAAATCAAAAGTCTTTAATGGATTTATTATATGACATTTTTATATGTTACTTTCATCCTTAAAATAAGTTTTTATTACAATGTTTTCTTTGGCTTAGCTTGGTGCAAGACGTCAGAATGTTATATTCAACGCGAGTCACGTCGCGGGAGGTGAATAAAACTTTTTATGAAAGAACGTTACTAGGCCTAGGGAAGTCAGCCAATTAGAAAAGACTAGGCCTAGGGACGTCAGCCAATTAGAAAAGACTAGGCCTAGGGACGTCAGCCAATTAGAAAAGACTAGGCCTAGGGACGTCAGCCAATTAGAAAAGACTAGGCCTAGGGACGTCAGCCAATTAGAAAAGATTAGGCCTAGGGACGTCAACCAATTAGAAAAGACTAGGCCTAGGGACGTCAGCCAATTAGAAAAGACTAGGCCTAAGGACGTCAGCCAATTAGAAAAGACTAGGCCTAGGGACGTCAGCCAATTAGAAAAGACTAGGCCTAGGGACGCCAGCCAATTAGAAAAGACTAGGCTTAGGGACGCCAGCCAATTAGAAAAGACTAGGCCTAGGGACGTCAGCCAATTAGAAAAGACTAGGCCTAGGGACGCCAGCCAATTAGAAAAGACTAGGCCTAGGGACGTCAGCCAATTAGAAAAGACTAGGCCTAGGGACGTCAGCCAATTAGAAAAGACTAGGCCTAAGGACGTCAGCCAATTAGAAAAGATTAGGCCTAGGGACGTCAGCCAATTAGAAAAGACTAGGCCTAGGGACGCCAGCCAATTAGAAAAGACTAGGCTTAGGGACGCCAGCCAATTAGAAAAGACTAGGCCTAGGGACGTCAGCCAATTAGAAAAGACTAGGCCTAGGGACGCCAGCCAATTAGAAAAGACTAGGCCTAGGGACGTCAGCCAATTAGAAAAGAGTTTAAGACATTATCTGAAGTTATATAATAATCGTATGACATCACCGATGAAAACAATAACGTAAGTTTTGAAGGTCTTGACATATGTAAACCTATCAAACTCACTGTTAACTTAAACAAGGTGATAATGTTTGTCTCAACCTTCAAAAGTAATGTTATTCTATATACATGTAACTACAGTTAGGAGGGTTATAACAAACGTTATCCCCAGTGTAGCAGCGAGACCTTCAAAATTTATGAAGGGACCGTGTGGCTCAATGAGTTAGGTTGTTGGATTACCTAACAACTCATACAAGCCTATCACCAATTACGCAGGGGTTAAAAAATCTGGTGGTCCGAGACCGACGATTTGTGGGTTCAGACCTAACATTTTCTAATCCTGTAAAGACAGATGGACCATTTGAAACTGTCCAATTACAGACTTGAATTAAATGGGTGGCTAAAAGTCTGAGTGACAGATGCTACTGCATAATTTTAATCCAACGTTGATTGCCTCTTTTAATATTGTTAACATTGGATTAATTCAAGATCGTTTTAGTGCTTTACGAAGTGTGTTTTGTTCTGTATGAACGGTAATTAACAGAGCACACACACCCAGGATGGTTTTAACAAAATAGCTTAAGATCAGTTTTGCGCTTTTCGGAAGCAGTAATTCTTTTGATAATACTCAAGCATATTAGTGAAGCAGTTCAAACATAAAAATGGCCAGAGTCATTGCCCAGTTTGTATTTTAATGTTAACGGAGCAGCTCGTGATACTGACAATAAATTACATAATGAAAAAACACCACAACCAACAAAAGGTCAAAGATACGATTGGCTAAAACGGAAGAGAATATTTCAAACATCGTGGAAGAAAAAAATTCCTTGGGTTGAGGCAAGTAGTATGCTGATAACTCAGGCGATCTAATCTCCTTGGAGTTAAACTTCCGAAGACATTATTTGCTCTGTATCATTGTAAGTCTAATCTCAACGAGATTACCGGCGATCATACATGTACAAATGAGAATTATGAAGTAAATATATGGGGTAAATACTGTAAAGTATCCAGAATTTGCAACAACAAAAAAAACCCAGTGCTTTTATATTAATTTATTAAAAGGTACAAAAAGATACAACCAATATGCGAAAATTAACTATTTGATAGCCCAAGACAAAATGAAAAGCAGCATCTGATCAGGTATTAAGTTGCCAACCTAAAACAGTCATTTTTAATAATATAATTATATACCTCAGTTACATGTCTTACTATCGGCAGGGGGGGGGGGGGTTAAGTTAATTTTGTGTTTAACAAATTCTATTTCCTCCATTCCGATATTCAGGACCAGTAGAAAAGTTTTCTGGACCAGTGCACTTTTGGAAAATTGTTTAACCCCTGAATACGGCGTGGGTTCGCACCCGGATTTGTAAATTACAAAAAAGGGTGCACTCGACTCGCATCCGCAAGTGATAAAGTTTATCAGTTGCTTGCCAATGGTCAGTGGTTCTCTCCGGGTACTCCGGCTTCTTCCACCACACCATAACTGGTACGTCACCATGATATAGCTGAAATATTGCTGAAAGTGGCATTAAACACCAAAAATCAAATCAATCACAATTATGTTATTGTTTTTATGGGTAACATAACAATGTGTTTGATCACAGGAAGGATTATTTATTATTTTCAGAATCAGAATCAGTTTATATACTGCCTTTACTGACAACATACCTCAGTGAGATCAAAGATAAACCTATAAACCACTGACGGAGAGTTATTCCTTTGAAATGAAACAATATACAGGTACATGTACATTGTACTTGCTAGGACAATGAACTAGGAGGAAGATAGAATCAGCAACATATATATTATGTCCCTGATATAATCCAATATGGAATTTGTTTTTCTTAAATTATTCTTTTTCCTGTAAGGCCAAAAAAAAAATATGTGTGTTTACGGTCACCCGACCGACCCTATTTTTCAGCCGCCAATCCTCACCTTTTTCATCGGCAATTATTCGACCCTAATTTTTGCTAGCGACCCTATCAATTTTTACACATAATTCAGACAACCATTTTTGTTGTTTAATCAGCAGCAATGTTTTATGTATTCAACCGCTAGCTTTTTGTCGAAATTGAGAGCAAAGAAAGTAGAAAAACTGTGTAAATTGTCATAAAACAAATGACGGCTTACCGGAAATTTCGAAAATGAAATATCGGATTCCGGAACCGGGAACGACTATTTCCGGTTTTGCCGATAGTTATAAAAAAAAAAAAAAAAAAAATTTAATGCCGACCGACCGACCCTAGATTTTTTTGACATGTGACAGTAAACACACATATATTTTTTTTTTGCCTAATACTTATTTACCGTAACAGTGATTGAGTGATTATTTTTTAACACCAACTTTTCAGCTATACCATGCAGGGGTTAATAAATCCCCTAGCCCGACGCCCGGGGCTAGTAATTTCCACATGTGGGCTAGCTGAAATAATCAGCTGTATGCCCGATGGGCTAGTAAAAATATATATCGGATATTGACAAACTTGTCAATATTCGCATATCTACTAAAATTCATATATGTTATATGTTGTTTAATCAACAGCAATGTTTTATTTATTCAACCGCTAGCTTTTTGTCGAAATTGAGAGCAAAGAAGGTAGAAAAACTGCGTATTCTCGTCATAAAAGAGCTTCAACAAATGACGGCTTACCCGAAATTTCGAAAATGAAATACCGGAATCGGGAACGACCATTTCCGGTTTTGCCGAATAGTAATGCCGACCGAACCTAGATATTTTTGACATGTGACCATAAACAAATATTTTTTTTTTTGCCTTACAGTGACCTGAACTGTGGAAAATAAGATGCAATACCAGATCTGAAAAGAAAGATAGTTAAACTAATATACATTGTACATGTTGTACAAGGGTTCAAGTCTGCAAGTCGGATTCATGAAATCACGATATTGACCAGGACTAGTGGTTCATAGATTCGGGCTAGTAATATTTGGGAGTATGCTAGCCCTGGTATAGTGAGGTGGTCCAAGATTTGTTAACCCCTGCCATGGCGAGAACAAGTTAATTTTCAATGAAATGATGATGAGATTGAGGTCTGCATTGTACTAGACCAACACACTTAAGTTGAAACAACAGTCAGCAGATAGACATGTCGGCCCACTCGGACACATCATCCAGATTCCAACCAGCTCTTTCTCCTGATTAACAATGTTTAGCGGAGAAGCAACAAATACCAATGTTATCTTCTTTGGTTTGACCCGATCAGTCCTGTAACCCACGATCTACCACACTCAAGGTGAGCATGCTAACCATTACACCACAGATGAAGTTACCTTGTATATTAACACTTGAAATAGCTAAACAAGGCAAATATCCAAAAATAGTGGATCCAGCATATTATTACTATGTCCAACAGATTATTACTATGTCCAACAGATTATTACTATGTACAACAGATTATTACTATGTCCAACAGATTATTACTATGTCCAACAGATTATTACTATGTACAACAGATTATTACTATGTCCAACAGATTATTACTATGTCCAACAGATTATTACTATGTCCAACAGATTATTACTATGTCCAACAGATTATTACTATGTCCAACAGATTATTACTATGTCCAACAGATTATTACTATGTCCAACAGATTATTACTATGTCCAACAGATTATTACTATGTCCAACAGATTATTACTATGTCCAACAGATTATTACTATGTCCAACAGATTATTACTATGTACAACAGATTATTACTATGTCCAACAGATTATTACTATGTACAACAGATTATTACTATGTACAACAGATTATTACTATGTCCAACAGATTATTACTATGTCCAACAGATTATTACTATGTACAACAGATTATTACTATGTACAACAGATTATTACTATGTACAACAGATTATTACTATGTCCAACAGATTATTACTATGTACAACAGATTATTACTATGTCCAACAGATTATTACTATGTCCAACAGATTATTACTATGTCCAACAGATTATTACTATGTCCAACAGATTATTACTATGTACAACAGATTATTACTATGTACAACAGATTATTACTATGTACAGCAGATTATTACTATGTACAGCAGATTATTACTATGTACAACAGATTATTACTATGTACAACAGATTATTACTATGTACAACAGATTATTACTATGTACAACAGATTATTACTATGTACAACATATTATTACTATGTACAACAGATTATTACTATGTACAACAGATTATTACTATGTACAACATATTATTACTATGTACAACAGATTATTACTATGTACAACAGATTATTACTATGTACAACAGATTATTACTATGTACAACAGATTATTACTATGTACAACATATTATTACTATGTACAACAGATTATTACTATGTACAACAGATTATTACTATGTGCAACATATTATTACTATGTACAACAGATTATTACTATGTACAACAGATTATTACTATGTACAACAGATTATTACTATGTACAACAGATTATTACTATGTACAACAGATTATTGTGTCCAGCAAAATACAATGTCCACAGTTGCTTTTAATATACACTTGTTAAACTTTCCTTGTAAACAGTCGTATCATGCTTCGCTCTGTGTAGCCCATCATGTATATTTTGAAGATGATGAGGCATTCGACATTCATTGATTAAGGTACAGAATGACACAAGCGTTTTAGGATCAATAAACACTCAGATTTAAACGACCTTCAGAATATCATGTAGTCCCATTTTAATACAACAGGAAGTTATTTAATAATCTAAACAAAAACTCTTCAAGAAAGAAAAAAATAAAACAGATCTGCAGTGTTTTCACTACAAATTTTGATAGGAGATTTTAGAATTGTAGATGGAAAGGAAATTCGGTCGAGAGTCAGAAGGCCCTCAGTGGCTTCAGGGTAAAGCCCCTGGTTTGGGGGGGGGGGGGGGGGTCAGGGTGAAGCACCCCAGACGATTTTGGAATTGGTGAATTTTGACTTGCTTTTGAGGGAGTTTCCTAGCTTTATAATTGTTTCTTTTTGCTTAAATTTACACTGACTAACTTTGTCATTGAACAATTTTTCATTAGACTAGTAGTGTATTGAGAATGATTTCTCAAGATTAACAACCATAATCATATTAAATGCACATTTAAAGAATATACTTATTAATTTGCTAGCCTTTTCTATATTCTTACTGTAATTTCTCTTTTAAGATTTTGAAATAAAATATGCATTTAACTTTTTTAATAACAGAAAAGAACTTTCAAAAGCAAGTAATATTCAAGAATCTGATTGTTAATGTAACCACAAACCAGTAGCAATACAAATAATGAAGAATGAAAGTAATCAAAGACTTCATACATTCAATAAACTTTTATTTTGTTGAAAATATACAATCAAAAATGACACAAACTGGAAACCCCCATAAAATATTTTAATGGGGAACTCATGTGCTTCAGAAGGGGATCAACAGTTCTTTATATATATATAGACATCTGCAGATAGTCTATAGTTTGACAGACTAGAGACTTTTTCATGTTAATGCATAATACATATATATATCCCACGTCGTCAAACTGAAAATCAAAATAATTTCAGACAGGGACTCTTGATAATGACTATGGACATCGGATATTTATAATATCGCTCAAATTTCGAGTCAGAATAATATACTTCAGTATCTTTTTTCAATAGAAAATCAAGTGCAATATTTTAACTAATAAATCCTAAATTCCTTGTTTTCTCTATTTCACCGGTCATCAGTTTTTTTACTGATGACTGAGGAAACAGTGATCTAGATCGCCAAAGCGCTTACGATATCGGTAAAATGACTATGATCTAAAACGTGTGCGTGATGTAAGCATGTATAAAATGGCCACCGCCGGTGTGCCAAATGGAACCATTCTGGCTGTCCATTTACAGAAATGTTCGCATTTATCAAACGAAATAAGAGTGATGCAAAAAAAATAGAGTTTCAGTATAATAAAACAATTAATGCCTGCACTTAAGGCAGAGCTGCCAACCCAAAATTTTGATCTCGGGTAGATCTGGGCATTTTTTCAGGGAGTTTTCAATTTTTTCAAGGGAGGTTTATAAAATTGTGAAATAAATTACCTGTAAAACATATATGGTACCTGTATTTATTGCCTAGCGTCGATGATAAGAAATTGTTGACTGAAATTCGGATGAATAACACCCTTTAAATTTTGTTAGCCATTTCTTCTTTTTCGCGGCGACGCCGGTGCGCTTGCGGTCGTCCTCTTCAACATTAGTCTCATGCTCATGTTGTCGTTTGGATGGCATTTTTACTGCTATTACAATAACAAACGTCCCTCTAGTTTGATAGAAACACAAAAGTGGGTTATATTCCCTTCACCCTTTCAATGAATCAATTCAAATTATTTTAATCACCGTTTCGCTTTTTTGGACAAAAGTCCAAATTGATTTCTGCCACTTCATCGACATCTGTCTAGGTCGTGTTATCAATGTCATTCGGACCAAAGCTAATCGGCCTCCAACATTCCGTTGGAATGATTAAACTTTTATTTATTATTCTTACTGTGAATCGTAAAGTTTTAACATAAAGAAATAATAAATTCTTCACTTCTTCAGCCTTCGTTCCTAGCATATTCACCGTGTCCCCCGTCACATTTGGGGACATGGATCTGAAGCGACGGTTTCAGGTAAGCTGGTGTGAAATCATAAATTATAGCATTATTACAATTATTTAAAATATACGACTTATTTAGAGGAACGACTTTTTAGATAATATATGTCATTGAAAGTATGTTCATCGAGCCTTAAATTAGCTAAAACCTGACGGAGACTTGTGATAATTTTCAATTTTGACCACCCTCGTCATACATTGCAGAACTGTTCACCAATATACCGGACGAATAACATGGGATCAACATCTCCCGAAATGAACCTGGTGTTCCGCTAAATAAGTCATATATTTTAAATAATTGTACTAATGCTGTAATTTGTGATTTCACACCAGCTTACATGTACCTGAAACCGCCGCTTCAGATCAGTGTCCCCCACCTTCAAAGCCATGTCCCCAAATGTGATGAGGGACACGATGATATTTATCTTCTGAAGAAAACGAAAGCGCTAAATAAAAACCGGAAGTAATTGAAATCTCATCAATGGGACGAGGATTTGAGGCCGAAAGAAAAAATTGGTCATCGACTCATTTCTTCGTCACAGCAGAACTTTTTCATACAAGAAATTAAGTTCAAACACTGATTTGTTTTCAGTCCCCGAATTATATAATCCCCTGTTCACTTCGATAGTACGTCCCTGCAAATGATACACTTACAGAACAAATACATATAAAAAATTTGGAGGAGAATTTGTGGTACGTCCTGTCAACTACTATGAGAACAATAATGATGTATGGAAAATACTGTAACATTACAGTGTAACACAATCCATTTGATTATTCATGGTCTTTGTCTTTGAGTATGAAATACAAGTCATGCATTTCTTAAGCTTCCTCAAACACTGTCAGATTCACACAGCATTTCTAGTTTCAAAAAACAATGTATGGTTTGGTTACATTGATTACCTGTGAAAACTTTGTTTAGCAACTCTTAAAAAGAGCTCAAAATTTTACAAAAAAGTGAGTCAACAAGAGTTGACAAGACCAAATACGGAAATGATATGATTCACTTCCGAGAACAACAAATACTGAGCTAATAATGCCATGAATATTCTATATTTTGAAAAAGAAATAAGATTATTCAACTCCACATTTTCATTTTATATAAACTAGATTGTTGCTCGTTGCTTCATTTAAGGAAACAATCGCTTTACGTTCCTCTGTAGACGATATTTTTGACATTCACAGATTCAGTCAAATCAGTGATTCACCCCCCCTTTTGCTTTTTCTGAGGGAACTTTTGCGACTGCATGCTATGTTTCACAAACAGATATACACAGGTCATTTCTCCTAGCAAATATATTGGCATATGTTGTTTTTCTTTTATAATTTTCTCTCAAATAAGCTTACCGATTAAATGTAACAACCCAAACAAAGTTTTACCGGCGTCTTCTGTCAAGTTTGCTTCCGCGTAGAGGGCGGGTTAAACCGGAAGTGATTGATAAGATATTGCAATGCGTACTCGGGATTAAGCTAAACATCCTTCCGTCTCTGTTCGTTGTATGGACACGACACTGGCAGATAAAGGATGGCGAATTGTTTGAGTTGAAGGAAAGAGACAAAAACTTGCTTTTATCAATAATGCCATACCTATAATATATATACGTACATTTTGATTGTCGGAAAATACAAATACAAATCTTCTTCTCTTCGTAGTTTCCTCCACTGTGGAGCACCCGTGTCACACGGTAAAATTGTTTGTGTTTTTTAGGATTTAAAACTTAAAACATATTGGAACCAATTGAATATTTTCTTTCACTCTTAGTATTAAAAAGCTATTACTTTTAGGTATTAAAAAGTAAAAGATATTTGCAAAATAAAATTATTTACAAAATTTACAATCCTAAAATCAAAGAGTCATTAATCTTGTCCATCAATTAACTCGGATATATATAAAAATATGTTAGCAGCAATAAGTGAAATCAGGCATTAAGCTTAAATCCTAGACAATAAGCTATTGCCTGGACATTAAGCTTAATGCCTAAATTGTGTCAGGCATTAAGCTTAAATCCTAGGATTTAAGCTTAATGCCTAAAACATAAAAAACATAGATATAATACATTTATTAATATTATAAGTCAGTAAAACATTGACAGTTGTATATTAAAACGAGATATTTAAAATGTCAAATACCTGAAATAAAAATCATTTCTAAAACGACATCATTCACTTAAAATACTAAATAGAATAACATATTAAAAAATAAAGTTTTATGGAAATATTTAAAGTCATATACTAAAATTCATTTGTTATCACATGATCCAGAGCTATGGCACCGACTATTGCACAGTACTCCATTTTTCTTACACTTGCATCTGTTGCTTGGGAATTTTGATTTACACGAACATTTAAAAAATCCCTGACCACCCGATAAGGACTGCTGAGATGCAGCTTGGCGAACACCGATAGATGTTTCACAGTTAAGTTCCTCTTGTAAAATCAAATCCTGCTTGCAGATACTCATCTCATTAGCTCCAAACATTAAGTCGTCCATATCGCGTACCAATAACTGCATTTCCTTTGCCGTTCACCTGAAAAACAAATAGGGAAACTCGTACCAAAAGAATAGAAAATATAAAGAGTCCAAATTACTTCTCTTTTTGAGGTTTGTTAGTCATCTTATTATTGTAGTATTTTGGCTTATATATGTGTTATTCTTGTCCCCAAGCTAAGAAAAAGAGGGAAGGTAGGTATTTGTATTATTTTTTGCCTTACAGTGTTTACTGATTTGTGCACTGTGTTGTGTTGTCGGGGCAATTCAGAGTTCAATGCATGTTGTGGGTTTCCACTGTGTTGACGACCTTGAGATGACCTCTGGATGACGCATTTGGTGTCGTTCTTAGGAGAAGGGATTTTGTCTCTCTGACATTATCAACATCTCTTCTTTTTAAACAAACATAGCGATTTAGTGAAGTAATTCAGTTTTAGGCTGTTGTCTCATCAACAAATACACATTTTATCCTATTGCCGTTTTGAGCTATTGTTTTTAAATGAATAAAAACTTTCTAAAACTTAATAAACAAATAACGATCATAAAAAATGGTTAAATTAAATACCTCAATAATTTGTCCTAGTAAATTTCTACTATCGCCCTTCCCTCGATCAAACGTAGGTATTGACACTGCAACTGTTTGGTAATTAGCCTTTCATATCCTCCAATAATAAAAATGTCATACCTTTTCAAATTGTAATAATCTGTAGTTGATTTCTATTCTGATGACTCCAATAATTTGATCTTAGCCAAAAGTTCATTGTACTGCTCTCTGTATCAAAGTACGTAGACAATGATCCACTACTGGCATATGGTCAACGGGGTATATATTCCTAGTTTTCTTCAATTCAAACTTATTTCGTAAAGCCACAAGAAATTTTTGCTCAGAAGAAGACATCTTGTCACATGTGTTATTTAACTACTTATAATCCAGATCAAGAAATGAAGAGGTCTGGGGACACAGAGCATTTAAAGGCTTGTTAAACAAAGAAATTTTACTTATCCAATAAAATCATTTGAACAAGTAAGTGAGCAAAATTCAAATCTAGATGTGTCCAGTTGAAACCAGCCAAGCCACTGAAGTGTGAATTTTATTTTGGGAAAATATCTTGAAATTATTCTATAACAAAATAATTCTGTCATCAACCTTTTTTTTTTCATTTTTAGGCAAAACAATATATTTTTAGACAATATCTAATTTTATTCAACTTATAAAACAGATTGAAATACGGAATAATTTGAAAAATTGAGCATGCTGTCAGAATTCATAAAACTGAATGTCACCTATTGCCTAAAATTGAGTTCGGCAATAGGTGAAAAATTCATCAATTCATTTCAGGAAATAAGCGTAATGCCTAAAATTTTATCTTATTGCCTAGGATTTAAGCTTAATGCCTGATTTCACTTATTGCCGCTAACATATATATAATATATATTTATATATCTTACAATAGTTTAGTGCCTTAAATCTATTCATTTTAAGTATATTTTAAAGGGGTTGGATTCATTAGTGTACTGTGTATCAATATTATTTTATTAAGTTTGATATTAATTATCAATAAACTAATAAAAATATACTTTTAAAAGGTAAAACAAAATTACTGTTTACTAACTTCGCCGTGCCCAGGGTCATTAATGCCATTCAGCCAGCAAGTTTAATCCTTCTATACATCAAGGTTCTCTGAACATGGAGGTCATGGCAAAGTAGTCCTGCTGATCATTTCGATCTCCTTAAATGTTTCCTGATTTATATTTAATTCATCTGCCACAGCAGTAACATCAATAATGATTTGTAATAATAATGTTTTATTCCCTACAATAATCTCTGTCCATTTGTCTTGTCCAGTTGATTGAATTAAAGTTTGTTTCAGCTTAGATAGTGTTGTTTTCCTTTTCTCATTAAGAGCTGGACATCTTAATAGAAAGTGCTCCATATTTTCCTGTTCAATTTGGCATAGTTCACATTTTTGTTCATCCTTTTCTTTCGAAAACCATTGCATATCAGATTGAAGCAGGTATGTACCTGTGAGCAACCTGACCTTAATCTGGGCTTTCTTTACCTCACGTGTAACTGAAGGCAATGAGCTCCAGACTGACTGAACACCGTGGATTTTTAATATGTCCCTGTTACACAGTTTCATTGTACTTTTTCCTTCAATTTCTTCTGACAGTTTATTAGTCCATTGTTCCGCTATGTTCAAATTGATTCCTCGTTTCCATGCAAACTTAGTTGGCAAAGCATCAACAAGCACATGAATTGGTGGCAAGTTGCACAAGTCCAGTATATCTTGTTTTCTCGAAAAAAAAAAGCTTCCCGGGTTGTTTTTATTGACAGTCGGCTGTCTTTCCATCAGGTTCTTTAGCTTTGTGTTCTCTGAGGCTAATATTGATTAGAGCAGGCTTAGTTGTCTCTTATGTAGCTCTGCTTCTATGGATAGCGCACCGAGAAGAAGGTATACTGCTGATGTTGCTGTTCGGACTGGAAGAGATTGGAAGTATCTCAGAGTTTTAGTATAAAATTGCTTCAGTTCTGTTATTTGAGATGCATTTAAAGGAAGTACTTCGAGCCCATACAGAAGTCTGGGTAATACATATGCTTGGTAGATCTTATATGCTGTTAATGGGTTGAGTCCATTTTTGCCATTCAGTCTGACTGGAATTAGGGAATATAGCGTTTTCCGTGCAATACTGATATGTTCCTGAATGTTTAGGTTGGTTTCGTTCTTATTTGCTCTAATAATTCCTAAATGTACCGTTTGATTGACTGTTTGTAATGGCTTTTCACCTAATTTTACTGGTTCAGTCAGATTTTTCATCTTATTTCTTTCCGTTTTAATTAATGTGCTCTTTTGTGGATGAATGTTGTATCTATGCTGCCGCAGTATTCCAATCCAATTGTAAGACCTAATCCTCTTTTTTCCAGCTCCAGTGGCAGATCATTGATGTATGACTTATACAGGCGAGTAGAAAGGACTCCACCTCGCCTTACTCCTTGCTTTATATTGAAATTTTTGCTTGTATATCTATTCCATTTCACTTGTGATGACGTGTCTGTAATTACTTTCCAGATTTTAGGTGGAACTTCATAGTAAAGTTTCTCCAAGAGTAGCATATGGTGTACAACATCAAATGCCTTTTGACTGTCTAATGTAACCAATTAGGGAACGATCATTTAACTTGAAGGGGGGGTTATGGTTTTTTTCTAAAAAAATATTCTGATTCCCAATGTTGCTGAAAAAAATATTCTGATTTTGGTGGAGGAAAAAAAAAATAATCTGATTCAGAGTTTATGTCATATAACCTAATGTTGAAATATGGAAAAAAATTTCGCGCTTTGCCAGACAAAAAAACTCTTGTGTTGTCCGAAAAAAAAATTCTGAACGAAACAAAAAACCATAACCCCTCCCCCCCTCCCTTCAGGTTAAATGGTCGGTCCCTTAGAGAATTGATTTTTGTTCTTTCGCCTGTATAATAACTTCTGAAGCTATTAAGGCTGCCATGATAGGTGATAGTCCTCTTGTAAATCCGAATTGCAGATCTGATTGATTATTATTCAACTTAGGCATTTTTTCAAGAAGTACATATTAAATTGTTTTCCCTATTACAGATGTTACAGTAATGCCCCTATAGTTGGTTGTTAATGTCGGATCTTTTCCTTTCTTATGGATCGGTGTTAAAATCCCTGTCTTGAAGACTTTTGGGATTTTTCCAGATTGTATGATGTTGTTAAATAAATCAACAATGCTTGGTACAATACTTTCTCCAGCATATTTAAAGTGTTCAGCTGTAAGTGTACACCCATCTGAAGTTTTACCAATATTTAGCTTTCCAATTGAAAGGTGAAGATCTTTCTCATTAAATTTTGTATTTATGCTTTCGTTTGCAGTATGTTGAACAATATTATTGACGAGTGAATATCGATATTCACAATCTTCCAGATGGTCATTATCAAAATGTTCTTCATTAGGGAACGACCATTTAACATTTAACTTGAAGGGGGAAGGGGGGGGGGGGGGGGGTATGGTTTTTTTTTCTAAAAAAATATTCTGCTTCCCAATGTTGCTGAAAAAAATATTCTGATTTTGGTGGAGGAAAAAAATAATAATCTGATTCAGAGTTTTTGCCATATAACCTAATGTGGAATTCTGAAAAAAAAAATCGCGCTTTGCCCGACAAAAAATAATAATGTTCTAACTCTCGTGTTGTCCGAAAAAAAAATTCTGAACGAAACAAAAAACCATACCCCCCCCCCCCCCCTCTTCAAGCTAAATGGTCGGTCCCTTAGATGGTATTGCTAATGATTCATAGAATTGTGCAAACAGGACTGCTTGTTGCTTATGGTCTGATATGTCTTGATTTTGATCCCCTTTAATCACCATTGCTGCCGTTTCATTTGAGGAGGCTTTATTTTTTCTAATAAAACGGAAAAATGTTTTTGAATCTGGTTTGTCCATCAAATTGTTGTAAAAAATCAGTTTGTATTCATGTCCCTCTCTTCTAATTTGGTTTCTTAGTTGTTTTTTACACCTTTTCACTTCTATATATTCAATGCAGTTTTCATCTTTTGGTCTCCCATTTTCTTTCCAGTTATAAAACGCCCTTTTGTTTTCTAAGATTAGCTCTTTCACAGGTGGTGAGGCCTTCCAGGATGGTCCTTTTAGAGTGACAGTTTTATTTGTTACATTGGTTTTGCTGGCTGTTACTATCACGTTTATGATGTCTTCAGCCTGTATATCTACATTGGAAGTGTTCGACAAGTTCTATTGTCTATATTCATTTATGTCTTGTTTGGTTAGTGGGGTCTTGTAGGTTTGTTTTCTCATTGGCTGATCTTGTCTCACTTGTATAGTTGATGTTTGTGTTGTATGTTCCATATTTTGCATTTGTTGATCAGGATGCCATCTCTGTGGGTGATGGTTTTGAGCATTTAAATAGTGGCCTTGGTCTTCTTGTTGTCTTGATATAGGATGATTTTGTCTTGGATATCTTTCCTGTTGGTCTTGGCTAGGCGTAGGCAGGATGGTTCGATTGTATGTCCTGTAGTAATTACCCCTTCTTTTGGAATTGACCTGCGAATGATGTGTAGTATTGCTTCCTGCATAACGAGGTTTATGATATTGACTTCTTACGTTACTTTGTCTTATTGTCTGGTCTTCATCCTCCCTCTGGTTTTGCCACCGATACTGACTTTTTACGTTACCTTGGCTCATTGACTGGTCTTCATCCTCCCTCTGGATTAGCCCCTGATATTGACTTCTTACGTTACTTTGTCTCATTGTCTGGTCTTCATCCTCCCTCTGGTTTTGCCACCTATACTGGTTGCTAACATATGTTGGTTCATTTGGATGCTGTTGAGAACTATCTGGTTGGTGATACTGATGATTACTCTGTGATTGAGTTCTTATTTGTTGGTTCATTTGATGTTGTTGGTTCAAGTTTTGTTGTTTGTTCCACATTTGTTGTAGATTGCCTATCGGATGATCTTCTGGGTTAGGAAGACTTCCCATATGATTACAGCTATTTTGAGAATGTACCATCATCTGTGTCGTAATTGCTGTATTAAGACACATGAATTGCATCATCTGGTTTTCTACTTGTCTTAGCCTCATATCCATCATTTGATTTTGCATTTTTTGTTTAATTTGTGACGCTATTTCCTTTCTTAGATGTTCCATATTAAATGTCCCTGCGTTACTAGTACTTTCTGTATTTTGATTGTCTTTACACTTATTAATAGATTTTTGATTCTGTAGTATCTCCAGATTTTTTTTAACAATTCAATAGTTTTGTTCTGATTCTGTATCTGTTGTTCTAATGAGCTGATATATATAATTTGGTATCCATTATTCTTCCTGTTTTGTTGACTTTTGGTGGTATTTCTTTTTTGTGTTGCTTTGGCGTTTTGTTTGTGAGTTGTATCCTCTAGTAGTGGGCTATCTACTACTGTCTGTTTCAGGAGAGTTTCGTCATAATTGCCTTGCTGTGTGTTTGTACTTTGTAGTCCAGACCTTTTGTGAAATGTGCTTTTTGTATTTTGTTGTTGATAGGCATTACTTGGGTTGGTTTTAGCAGTACCGTTAACACCTTGTAGACTCGATCTCATATCCATGGTTGCTGATTCTAACTGGCAATCTTTATGTTTCTCCGTATGCATGCTAATTTCCTTCTGTGTGTCCATGGTCGGCGGTCTTTGTGCGTTTTGATCTGATGGTCCCAGGTTAGGCTTGAAAGTACTTTTTAGATTAGGAGTACTTTCCAGAGTGGACACTTCTGCTTGACAATCTTTGACACGTCTTATTTGCATGTTATTTCCAGTTTGTATCATATCAATCAGTGGCTTACCTAGATGTTGATCTTATTGTTCATTGTTTACATCTGGAGCTGTAAATAGCAGTTCTTCGTTGCATAAATAACAGATATAAGGAATGTTCGGATCTATTTTGTTGATTTCTAATTGTGATAGCTTAAGACAGCTGTAGTGATACCATTCATTACATTCATCACAGGCGATGGTCTTTTCCTACATATAGGGCATCTATAGACTAGATTGTCTTCTTTGTCATTTGTTGACTCCGTTTGTCCATTATGGCATTGTCCATTCATATCATTTGTTTCTATATTTGATGTTTGGATACATATCGCATTTTCTGGGGAGTCTGATTCATCAATCTCTGTGTCCATGTTGTTAAAGCTGATTCTCTTGGCCATTGTTTTTGCCATACCAGAGTTGACTTCATCGAGGAGCGTTGACGTTTTTTGTATGAATTCATGTATATTGGGGAGGATATGTTGGATGAAAGTTTCGATTTCTGATTCATTTACCAGAAATGAGCTGTTTGTTCTATACGAGTTAATCACAAATTTGGAATTTCTACCAGTGTTTCCATCATTCTTTTTTTTTTTAACTTTGTAAGTTTCTTCTACTATAAATTCCTGTTCATCATAATTTACAGCGTAGTTTGAATTTAAGAATGTATTTGTGCGAAGTATCTCTTTCAGTTCTGTTCTAAAGACTTCATAAGCTGCAGTACTCAGCTCTATTACCAGATTATTCCCTTGTTTCATTGTAATGGTCATGTGGTTTGGGATACAGTTCTTTATTTTCTTTTGTAATGCCTGCTGCTTTTTAAGGTTATAACCTTTGACATGTCTCTTTTCCTCTTCCTTCTGAGATGTCTGAGTTGTGGCGATTTGGATGGTTGACAGTTTTGATCTTGATCTATTACTTCTTCTGAGTTCTTTTGAAGTAGTTTCATCTTTAGGATTTCCCATTATCTGATGTTGATCCATACTAATGTTTATATTAATATTAGCAAGCTGAGCCTTGCTAGTTGTTGATAATTGGGTGTATTCAGTTAATCAAGCAGTAGTCTTGCTAAGTATAATGCAGTAGTAAGCTTCCCTACTT
This sequence comes from Bathymodiolus septemdierum, assembly GCA_963383655.1. Taxonomy (NCBI): domain Eukaryota; kingdom Metazoa; phylum Mollusca; class Bivalvia; order Mytilida; family Modiolidae; genus Bathymodiolus; species Bathymodiolus septemdierum. Next base: position 7,630,926 of record OY726525.1, on the reverse strand, counting down.
CTGATATTTCTTTTGTTGAAGCAAACGTTTAACTATATTATTTGCTAGAACTTCAGTTCAGATTTAAATGGTCTAGAGCAAAATGTCACTTTGCCTTTACTAGGTTCCTATCTATGCTAATGGCTTGATATTAATATTAGCAAGCTGAGCCTTGCTAGTTGTTGATAACTGGGTGTATTCATTTAAGCAAGCAGTAGTCTTGCTAAGTATGATGTGGTAGAAAATTTCCCTACTTTTAATATTTGCTTTGCTGAAGCAGACTTTTAACTTTGCTTAGTAATTTTAATATTTAGTGGATAATTTTAGGGACCAACCATTTAACTTGAAGGGGGAGGTTCTGGTTTTTTGTTTCGTCCAGAATTTTTTTTTCGGACAACACGAGAATTAGAATATTTATTTTTTTTGTAGTATTCAACATTAGATTATATGACAAAAACTCTGAATCAGATTATTTTTTTTTTCCTCCACCAAAATCAGAATATTTTTTTCAGCAATATTGGGAATCAGAATATTTTTTTAGAAAAAAACCATACCCCCCTTCAAGTTAAATGGTCGTTCCCTTATGATCCCTTTTTGTAAATATAGAGCAAAATGTCACTTTGCCTTTACTGAGTTCCTATCTATGCTGAATGGCTTTATATCAACGAGCAAGCACTAACCTTGCTATGTAACGGATATTATTCTGAATTATGATTTCAGATTTAAAGATAAAATTTTCAATATGCAAGATGTGACCTTGCTAACTATTTTTTTTTAATCTAAAATAGTGTGACGTGAGGTATATCCTTGTTTAATGCCAGATTGCTCAAGGTTCTTGGACTTTATGCATATAGTAACGATAACTAGTAGATTATATCTTTGATTTTATATAAATTTTCTCTTGACAGCAAACTGAATCTTTGCTATGATCTATTATAATGAAATAATCACTTTACTGTATTATAGAATGGCTGGCTAAGACCTTGCTTATAGAGCTTAAAATAGTAATACATATGCTGCTATTTAGTAACAAAGACTAACAACTCGCTGGCAAATTCGTCTCAACCAAAGTTTTGCAATAAGGGAATCTGGGTGCAAACCGTCATATAGATTCTTATAATCGATGTAGTACTGAGTTCTTTGACCCTTTGAAATTTGGTGAAGTTTTAGAATTTGACTTCTTGGTGGCGTTGGTTTGCGCAACTGTGTTGTTATTTTCTTCAACGTTGGTCTTTAAATGTTTTTTAGTCTTGATTTTACTGCAGACTTTGAAGTTTTCGTGATTGATTTTTTTAATTTGTCTATTTAAGTAGAAAATTTGGCTTTCCAACAGTAATGTTTGACTTCTGAATTTTTAGGCTTTTCCGTGTCCTTGGTATTTGTTATAATGTTCAATACTGTATGGTGGGCACTCCAAGATGATTACGCTACTGTGTTTGTATTTGGCTTGTATTTGTGCTTTGATGGTTGAAAGCTTTGAAGCAATAGCGTCACTTTTGTTGTGATATCTGCTGGTATCATGGGTCAGTTCTATGTACTTTTCGGTTTTTGTTGTAAGATCACATGTGGCCAGCTAGATGAATATAATGGCCTTGTCCTTTTTAACAAGGTTCGATTTCAATGCTTTCCATATGAAGCATGTATCATATATACTGAGCTTTGATTCAGAGATAATCAAAAGGTCAATAAACTTCTCGGTGGATACTTCTTGTTGAAGAGAAAAACCCTTGCTGTCAGTTATCAAAATGGTCTTCTTTTTCTGAGTTTTCCCTCTTGCATCACCAAGGCAAATGTTAAATATACTATTCGTGATTTTAATTTGACACATAAGCTTTGATGTTAACTTATATTCTGGTGATTTATAGAAAAAGTTGGAGTTTGCCGCCCTTTCTCGAAGTCTCGGGAAAAAAAGGCGGACCCTGGGCAAGAAACTAACACTTAAAAAGAGTCATAAGTGTGAAAAATTATGGGTTTTTTTCTTAAAAAATATTCTGATTCCCAATGTTGCTGAAAAAAATATTCTGATTTTGGTGGAGGGGAAAAAAATCTGATTCAGAGTTTTTGTCATATAACCTAATGTTAAATTCTGGAAAAAAATTCGCGCTATGCGCGACAAAAAAAATATATATATTAACTCTTCTGTTGTCCGGAAATAAATTTCTGAACGAAACTAAAAACCATAACCCCCCCCACCCTCTTCAAGTTAAATGGTCGGTCCCTAAATCCAAAACCTTTAGAAGTTTTCCGTAGATTATTTACAGTCGTATATTTCAACGGTCAACTATAAAACTGAATATCACAAATGAAAACAAATAATACAAAAATCAAACAGAGAAATTAAAAATGACTTCTACTTCTACTTCCTACGATGTTCCATCACTCGTGATGATTATACATCGGCGCGAACAGTGTACATAATAAATAGTAAGTTCGAATTTGTAACCCTGGATCAGAGTTTTGAACTGATCCAGAGACTGACCTCATACGACCATACTGTTTGGTAAGGAGTTCCAGATGCATACTGTTTGCGGAAAGAAGCTGTATTTGAAATAATCTGTAGTGGGACTATAGGTTTAGAACTGGTATGGATGAGCCGTACGTGTAGTTCTTTCTTGTTTTTTTAGATACGACTGAGGGTTGATGTCTACTTCGTTGTGTATGATCTTATAAAGCATAATGACTCTTGCTTTTTGACGTCTTTGTTCAAGGCTTTCCCAGTTTAGGTGGTCGATCATGGAAGATACACTGCTAGTATTGTGATATCTTCCTGTGACAAAACGAGCTGCTCTCCTTTGGACTTTTTCAATTTCATCTTTGTTCTTTTTTGTATGTGGTGCCCAGACTGTTGAGCAGTATTCTAGTTTTGATCTAACTATTGCCTTATATGCATTGTCTTTCGTTGATTCGTTTCTTATCTTTAAGTTTCTTCTTCAAAATCCAAGTAATTTATTTGCTTTACTGGTGATGTTTCCTATATGGATGTTCCAAGTTAGATTGCTCGATAACGTGAGTCCTAGATATTTTGCTTCTTTGACGTCTTCCAATATATGCCCTTAAAGAGTGTAACGATGTTCAAATGGTATCTTGCTCTTGTAATAGACATCGAGTTACATTTCCCCGGATGGAATTCCATACTCCACGCTTTCTCCCACTTTTCAAGGCGATGTAGGTCTTCTTGCAGGACTTTACAGTCTTCCTTTGTGCATATGTTCCTGTACAGTATACAGTCATCTGCGAAAAGTCGAGTTTTAGATGAAACTGATGCTGGAAAGTCATTGATGAATATCAAAAACAGAAGGGGTCCAATACTGATCCTTGTGGTACTCTGTGGTACACTGACTACTGGTAGTTGACTTGACTTTTCACCATCCAGTAAAGCCTGTTGAGTTCTGTCTGACAGGAAGGATCTTACCCATCGCCAGGTGTTACCTCTTATTCCATAATTCTCCATTTTCATCAGTAGTTTATTATGGGGCACTTTATCGAATGCCTTGGAGAAATCCAATATGATGAGGTCAGTTTGAATACCCTTATTAAGATTTAATGCCAGCTCATGTGAGAGTCAACAACTGTGTCTCGCAGCTACATTTGGCCCGAAATCCATGTTGACAGTCTACTAGGATCATATGTGCATCAAGGTAATTCAAGATGCTTGTCACAACAATATGCTCGAGGATCTTACAGCATACACATATGAGTGACACAGGTCTGTAATTGCTGGCAAGGTATTTTTCTCCTTTTTTAAATACGGGGATGACATTTGCCTGCCTCCAATCTTTTGGTACTTCGCCCTCTTGCATGGATTTATTAAAGATGTTAGTTAATAATGGGTTCAACTGGGGGGCAAATTCTTTCAGGATTCTTGTTGAGATTTCATCTGGTCCAGTAGCCTTGCTAGTATCGATGTTTTTCAGAAGTTTCTCTACTCCGTTATTGGTGACATTGATTTCCGGCATTGATGGGTAGCTATCCTCTAAAGATGTAGATATTGGTGTGTCATCCTCCGATGTAAAGACCGAGTGGTATTGGGTGTTCAGTACTTCAGCCTTCTGTTTGGAGTCATTGATTAAGAGTCCGTTGTTTCTTAATGGGGCTACTCCTGTGTTGTCTTTCTTCATATTTTTAAATGTAGCTCCAGAACTTTTTCTGCTTCTGAGGTCTCTCTGAGTTGGTATCTGTTGTGTCAAATGATATTACTCCTTCCAAATATTTCCAGTACTCTTGTCTCATCTTCTTTTGTAGTGTCCGTTTACATTCATGGTATTTCTTTGTAGTTCTTGTGCACTTGTTTCTCTTTTTCTTCTGATAAATCTTGTTGCGTTTTCGAATTAGTGCTTTTATCTCCTTAGTTATCCAGGGAAGTCTTTTCTTGTTGTTATTTATCATCTTGGGTGGTACTGTTTGGTCTACTGCATCCAATACTTTCTTCTTGAATATGTCCCATACTTCATCAACAGTCATATTTTGGTGGTCGTTGTTCATTTCGATCTTGGTTTCTTGTAGCTTCTTTATCATCTCTGGCTTGTTCATTTTGTTGTATTGCAAAACTTTTCTTGGTAGCTTTTTAATCTTGTCTGGTCTTAGGCTTGATTCGATGTAAACTGCTTCGTGGTCCGATATTCCTGGTACTACCTCCACTTTGTTGACTAATGTGGCATTGTTGGTAAGAAATAGGTCAAGGATGGCTTCTGTGGTGTCTGTATAATGAGTTGGTGATTTTACCATCTATTCTAAACCATGGTCATTGGCTAAGTCAAGAAGTTGCTGACAGTTTCTTGAGTTCCTTGCCCCTGTTGATACTGAGCTGTTTTGCCAGTTAATACCTCCAAGGTTGAAGTCCCATCCTAGCCATACATTACAGTTTCGGTTATATAAGACCTTGCTGATTGAATGGTTCAGAGCTGTAAGGTAAGCCTCATCTGTGGTTTTCGGAGGTCTATAAAAGCTTCCTATGTGTAGATCTGGTAGTCCTTGTATTTATAGTTTTACTCATAGTAATTCACATGCCCCATTTACTCGAAATTCTGGTGTTTCTGTAGAGAGGTACTTGTCTGGTACCAGCTCGAATACTCCTCCATGAGTGTCATCCTTCCGATCTTGACGGTAGCAGTTGTATCCTTCTGGGAAGACTTCTGATGACAGTATGTCTTTATTCAGCCAGGACTCATTCCCAATAATGATATCTGGATTAGAACTTTCCTCTAGATTTTCCTGTTTCTTGTTTCTTACTGACTGGCAGTTGATTATTACAACTCTGAGTGGTTTGTCATAACGTTTAACCTTCGATCTTTTGGGTGTTTTATTCAAAGGTGAGAAAGCTGCTGTTGGGCTTCCAATACTGCCTTCACTAATTGGAGTGTCATTAAAGATGTCAAATCTGTTTGTGGTTTCAAAACTAGTTGTATCAAATAAATTTGATGAAAAATTTGGTAGTCCACATATGTCGCAATGCCATAAGATGTTGTGCAGGCCTTTGTATACCAGGCTGTGTATACCCATACATAGACATGATTAATGATAAATACGCCCAATGGCGGTTTATATAACAATGTGCGTTATAGCCTAGAGTTCTTCTATCGAGGATTAACTAAATTATAATTTATTTTTAAAAGCTTGTCAAGTCCAGTCAGTGACAACAACAAACAATATCTGTAATCTCATCACCATAGGTACAGAGAAACATTAGAACATATGTACAATATATACAGTATATACAAACAGAGTTTTATTTTATTAGTTTAGTCAGGGGGACTCACTCTTTTATTGATAATTTTAATAAATTTACACAAACTTATAAGATTCTGTTTATTTTTGGATGACATAATTTCTTTAAAACATAAAATGTTGCGCATTCTATGCAAATTTTTCTTAATATAATTTGTTCTCTCATTTTTAAAAATGGACACTGCAGAATATAATGGAATTCATCGCCGATATCAGAATTACATAAATTACACTTTCTGTTTACTCGTTCTAAATTTTGCCATCTACTACACTCAATTGGTAGTCTATGGTTAACTGTTCGAAATTTGCAAAATATAAAAAAATATTTTTCGTCTAATATGTTAAAATAATCTTCAAATCCAAAAGTATCTTTGAGACAATTCTATAATTAATGGTTTTTGAACGTGTTTGAAGATCATCATTCTAATTTTGTTGGAACAGGTCCCATAAGCATTGTTTATGTTTTTCCTCAGGAACTCGAATTGTACAAATCCTTCACATGAGATTACGAACTGCATGTAGCTCTCTAAACCATCATCTATTCCTAAAAAATGTAGTAGATTCGCCCAACTGTAGTTGTCATCAAGGGGTCCCTGAAACTAACTCGCATTATCTTTTTTATTGTCATAGATTCAACGATTCGAGAAATCGGTATATCGAATCAATTGATATTCCTATGAACTTGACAGTTGACCGTTTACTTTTTGGATCACCTAACCTCACAGACGATCAAAATAACAGTTTATTTTTAAATGTACAAAAGTTTATAATAAATAGTAAACGTTTCATCTAACATCAGCAGTACCTAGTTCCCTTATTTCTTTCTTCTTTTTTAATTACTTTGAATCAAACATTTTTACATCAAACACCAGATCACTTTCTTTGTTTTATCTTCTTATACCTTCTGTAATTTATATCAAATTTATTAGTTAGTTCTATTTGCTTCTCCCCTTAGAGATTCACAGTATATTATATATAAAATTTATTCCTACGGATAGGATTAATATAGGTTCTTGTAACTTGTTTCCCAATCCTATTAATTACTTCTTATTATGTAATGTATATAGCTGAATATTGTAATTTTATATTGAATTAATTAATAAAATATGCTTAAACTATTTTTTTCCTTAATCCATCTCTCGTTTATAAAGTTTTGAGAATTCCATATATGTAAGTAAGTCCACATTCATCAAAAATACCTTTAACATAAGTTTACCATTGAAAATTAACATTTTGAGTACTAAATAAATGAAACGTTAATCTATAAGTAATAGAACATAGTTTAGTCTGTTTACCCGATATAAGTTTTGTCCAGTAAGAAACCATTCTCTGTTTGATATCAACAGATAGGGGAAAACGTCCTAGTTCACCATAAACTAGACAGTGATATCAACAGATAGGGGAAAAACGTCCTAGTTCACCATAAACTAGAAAAGTGACATCAACAGATAGAGGGAAAACGTCCTAGTTCACCATAAACTAGACAGTGATATCAACAGATAGGGGAAAACGTCCTAGTTCACCATAAACTAGACAGTGATATCAACAGATAAGGGGAAAACGTCCTAGTTCACCATAAACTAGACAGTGATATCAACAGATAGCGGAAAACGTCCTAGTTCACCATAAACTAGACAGTGATATCAACAGATAGGGGGAAAACGTCCTAGTTCACCATAAACTAGACAGTGATATCAACAGATAGGGGGAAAACGTCCTAGTTCACCATAAACTAGACAGTGATATCAACAGATAGGGGAAAACGTCCTAGTTCACCATAAACTAGACAGTGACATCAACAGATAGGGGGAAAACGTCCTTGTTCACCATAAACTAGACAGTGATATCAACAGATAGGGGAAAACGTCCTAGTTCACCATAAACTAGACAGTGATATCAACAGATAAGGGGAAAACGTCCTAGTTCACCATAAACTAGACAGTGATATCAACAGATAGCGGAAAACGTCCTAGTTCACCATAAACTAGACAGTGATATCAACAGATAGGGGGAAAACGTCCTAGTTCACCATAAACTAGACAGTAATATCAACAGATAGGGGAAAACGTCATAGTTCACCATAAACTAGACAGTGATATCAACAGATAGGGGGAAAACGTCCTAGTTCATCATAAACTAGACAGTGATATCAACAGATAGGGGAAAACGTCCTAGTTCACCATAAACTAGACAGTGATATCAACAGATAGGGGGAAAACGTCCTAGTTCACCATAAACTAGAGAGTGATATCAACAGATAGGGGAAAACGTCCTAGTTCACCATAAACTAGACAGTGATATCAACAGATAGGGGGAAAACGTCCTAGTTCATCATAAACTAGACAGTGATATCAACAGATAGGGGAAAACGTCCTAGTTCACCATAAACTAGACAGTGATATCAACAGATAGGGGAAAACGCCCTAGTTCACCATAAACTAGACAGTGATATCAACAGATAGGGGGAAAACGTTCTAGTTCACCATAAACTAGACAGTGATATCAACAGATAGGGGAAAACGTCCTAGTTCACCATAAACTAGACAGTGATATCAACAGATGGGGGGAAAACGTCCTAGTTCACCATAAACTAGACAGTGATATCAACAGATAGGGGGAAAACGTCCTGGTTCACCATAAACTAGACAGTGATATCAACAGATAGGGGAAAACGTCCTAGTTCACCATAAACTAGACAGTGATATCAACAAATAGGGGGAAAACGTCCTGGTTCACCATAAACTAGACAGTGATATCAACAGATAGGGGAAAACGTCCTAGTTCACCATAAACTAGACAGTGATATCAACAGATAGGGGGGAAACGTCCTGGTTCACCATAAACTAGACAGTAATATCAACAGATAGGGGGAAAACGTCCTGGTTCACCATAAACTAGACAGTGATATCAACAGATAGGGGGAAAACGTCCTAGTTCACCATAAACTAGACAGTGATATCAACAGATAGGGGAAAACGTCCTAGTTCACCATAAACTAGACAGTGATATCAACAGATAGGGGGGAAACGTCCTGGTTCACCATAAACTAGACAGTAATATCAACAGATAGGGGGAACACGTCCTAGTTCACCATAAACTAGACAGTAATATCAACAGATAGGGGGAACACGTCCTAGTTCACCATAAACTAGACAGTGATATCAACAGATAGGGGAAAACGTCCTAGTTCACCATAAACTAGACAGTGATATCAACAGATAGGGGGAAAACGTCCTAGTTCACCATAAACTAGACAGTGATATCAACAGATAGGGGAAAACGTCCTAGTTCACCATAAACTAGACAGTACTATCAACAGATAGGGGGAACACGTCCTAGTTCACCATAAACTAGACAGTGATATCAACAGATAGGGGAAAACGTCCTAGTTCACCATAAACTAGACAGTAATATCAACAGATAGGGGGAACACGTCCTAGTTCACCATAAACTAGATAGTAATATCAACAGATAGGGGGAAAACGTCCTAGTTCACCATAAACTAGACAGTGATATCAACAGATAGGGGGAAAAGGTCCTAGTTCACCATAAACTAGACAGTGATATCAACAGATAGGGGAAAAACGTCCTAGTTCACCATAAACTAGACAGTAATATCAACAGATAGGGGGAACACGTCCTAGTTCACCATAAACTAGACAGTGATATCAACAGATAGGGGAAAACGTCCTAGTTCACCATAAACTAGACAGTGATATCAACAGATAGGGGGAAAACGTCCTAGTTCACCATAAACTAGACAGTGATATCAACAGATAGGGGAAAACGTCCTAGTTCACCATAAACTAGACAGTAATATCAACAGATAGGGGGAACACGTCCTAGTTCACCATAAACTAGACAGTGATATCAACAGATAGGGGAAAACGTCCTAGTTCACCATAAACTAGACAGTGATATCAACAGATAGGGGAAAACGTCCTAGTTCACCATAAACTAGACAGTGATATCAACAGATAGGGGAAAACGTCCTAGTTCACCATAAACTAGACAGTGATATCAACAGATAGGGGAAAACGTCCTAGTTCACCATAAACTAGACAGTGGTATCAACAGATAGGGGAAAACGTCCTAGTTCACCATAAACTAGACAGTGATATCAACAGATAGGGGGGAAAACGTCCTAGTTCACCATAAACTAGACAGTGATATCAACAGATAGGGGGGAAACGTCCTAGTTCACCATAAACTAGACAGTGATATCAACAGATAGGGGAAAACGTCCTAGTTCATCATAAACTAGACAGTGATATCAACAGATAGGGGAAAACGTCCTAGTTCACCATAAACTAGACAGTGATATCAACAGATAGGGGGAAAACGTCCTAGTTCACCATAAACTAGACAGTGATATCAACAGATAGGGGAAAACGTCCTAGTTCACCATAAACTAGACAGTGATATCAACAGATAGGGGAAAACGTCCTAGTTCACCATAAACTAGACAGGGGTATAGCTGGTTATGTTCGATCTGATTTGCCATGCGACAGAAAGGGGAAATTAGAATTTAACATAGTTGAATCTATCAACATTGAAATATTAATTGCTGACAAAAAATGGCTAATATCAGGGGTATATAGACCACAAACAATAGATGAAAGGGAAAAAAAACGTTTAATGAAGACTTTATAAAAACATGTGATCAAATTTATAACAACAGCATATTAGAACTTCATGTTTATTGGTGACTTTAGTTATGACATGTTAGTCTCTGATAAATCTACCCAGTTACGAAATGTATGTGCTATTTTTGATTTAACTAATTTAGTAAAAAAATCCAACTTGTTATACCGACCTGCCGCAAATCACTGACAAATTTATCACATAATGTTGTACACCTCGCCCTGAGCGGGAGTCGAACCCACAACATCAATGGTGATAGGCACCGATTGCTTAGGTAATTGTAAGTACCATACGATCACGGCCACGACGTTTTGAATAATGTTGCAATATTCATAGAAAAATTTAGCTAACTTTTATAATACTATGAAAATGATGAGAAACTCACCGACATAAAATAATGATCCATGCTACATGTATGTATAAATGATCCATGCTACATGTATGTATAAATGATTCATGCTACATGTATGTATAAATGAGTACTATTCTGGTTACTCGTATCGAGTGAGACCCATGCTTTGCACGTGATAGGTAACTTCTCTATTATGAACACATTAAATAAAGAAAGTTTATTTTAAGTCAAGCATATATAACAAAAACATAAGCTCTAAGGGAACGACCATTTAACTTGAAGGGAGGGGTTTCTAAAAAAATATTCTGATTCCCAATGTTGCTGAAAAAAATATTCTGATTTTGGTGGAGAAAAAAAAAAATCTGATTCAGAGTTTTTGTTATATAATCTACTGTTGAATTCTGGAAAAAAATTTCGCGCTTTGCGCAACAAAAAAAAAATATTCTAACTCTTGTGTTGTACGAAAATTTTTTTCAAGTTAAATGGTCGGTCCCTAATGAGCTTTTTACCGACATTACATATATATATATATTCACACAGAAAAACACATTACATATAAAATGCATTAGCAAGATGATAATAAAATAACAATAGATTATGTGTCTGTTCGCTCAAATATTTTTTCGATATTTGTTATGCTAATTATTTTTCTGATTTTTTCTCTTTGTGAATTTGCCGTGTTCACCATGTATATATGTTGTATATATTGTTGTATATATGTTGTATATATGTTGTATATATGTTGTATATATTGTTGTATATATGTTGTATATATGTTGTATATATTGTTGTATATATGTTGTATATATGTTGTATATATGTTGTATGTTGTATATATGTTGTATATATGTTGTATATATTGTTGTATATATGTTGTATATATGTTGTATATATTGTTGTATATATGTTGTATATATGTTGTATATATGTTGTATATCTGTTGTATATATGTTGTATGTTGTATATATTGTTGTATATATGTTGTATATATGTTGTATATATTGTTGTATATATGTTGTATATATTGTTGTATATATGTTGTATATATGTTGTATATATATGTTGTATATATGTTGTATATATATTGTATATATGTTGTATATATGTTGTATATATATTGTTGTATATATGTTGTATATATGTTGTATATATTGTTGTATATATGTTGTATATATTGTTGTATATATGTTGTATATATGTTGTATATATATGTTGTATATATGTTGTATATATGTTGTATATATGTTGTATATATGTTGTATATATTGTTGTATATATGTTGTATATATTGTTGTATATATGTTGTATATATGTTGTATATATATGTTGTATATATGTTGTATATATGTTGTATATATGTTGTATATATGATGTATATATGTTGTATATATGTTGTATATATGTTGTATATATGTTGTATATATGATGTATATATGTTGTATATATGTTGTATATATGTTGTATATATATGTTGTATATATTGTTGTATATATGTTGTATATATGTTGTATATATTGTTGTATATATGTTGTATATATTGTTGTATATATGTTGTATATATGTTGTATATATATGTTGTATATATGTTGTATATATATTGTATATATGTTGTATATATGTTGTATATATATGTTGTATATATTGTTGTATATATGTTGTATATATGTTGTATATATGTTGTATATATGTTGTATATATATGTTGTATATATGTTGTATATATGTTGCATATATGTTGTATATATGTTGTATATATGTTGTATATATATTGTTGTATATATGTTGTATATATGTTGTATATATGTTGTATATATGTTGCCTCTTGTTGTTATTGTTTGAGAGTACTATAATAGAATATTAAAATCGTTACCGTTTCAGGTACCATAAAAGGTTTATTGGGTCCATGACTAAATAACACTGAAGTTTATTTGACCCCCCCCTTTTTTTTTCATTAGTGCACAAATTCACACAATTGCAGGATAAAATAATATGTTGAGCTTTTGTTGATGCAACTTTTAATAAATATGCTTTTCGTTATTTATATTAAAATCTTTCCGATATCAGTATGCCTCTTGTTTATGCTTTAATCAGGAGGGTAATTCCTAAGCGTCAATTTATATTTTGCATAATATATATATATAGAATGTAGTTATTTCGCATGTATAATATGTGTGCGAATGTGTTATAGTCTTATTTGCACCGGCCCTTGGTTTCCTCTGCATTTGTACAACTACCGTACAGTACTTGTCCATGTGCATAGGACACGGGGAGGACTTGACCACTACACTACATGTAAATTAACCATTGATGTCTGATGTGGCCAACAATGTCATAGTCGACGGCACTTAATTATTATTATAATCATTATTAGTATAAGTATTTAGTATATTTCATGGGCAGTTTTGTTCATTGTAACGTACAATATTTATATATATTTTTTTAATGAATCACTGTAATGACTTTGCCCCTTGTGGGCCCTCTATTGGACAATACAAATTATTATTCTTATTCTTATAGTATTCTACCTTTATCCATCGTATATATATGTATGTATAATATGGGAGGACTTGTTGTCTTTTTGAAATAGCCTTTTTAGTTTTAAAGATACACAACTGTAAAGAATAGAATTAACTAATCAGCTTTAATGGCTCATTGGTTTGGTTTAGTTTATGGTGATTAACGCCACTTTCAACAATATTTCAGTTATATATCGTAGCAGTCAGTTTTATTGGTGGAGGAAACCGGAGTACCCGGAGAAAACCACCGACCTGGCGCAAGTCATTTAAATTTTTTATCACATGATGTTGTATCGAGTACACCTCGCGATGAACGGGGTTCGAACTCACAATTTTAGTAGTGATAGCCACTGATTGCACAGGCAGTTGTAAATTATCCAACTACCATACGATCCATACGATCCAGATCACAACGCCGCCTCGAGTAAGACAGAATATGTTGGTTAAAGACCATTACTTGTATGGGTAGTTTAAGAAGTAAGACAGAATATGTTGGTTAAAGACCATTACCTTGTATGGGTAGTTTAAGAAGTAAGACAGAATATGTTGGTTAAAGACCATTACTTTGTATGGGTAGTTTAAGAAGTAAGACAGAATATGTTGGTTAAAGACCATTACCTTGTATGGGTAGTTTAAGGAGTAAGACAGAATATGTTGGTTAAAGATCATTACCTTGTATGGGTAGTTTAAGAAGTAAGACAGACTATGTTGGTTAAAGACCATTACTTGTATGGGTAGTTTAAGAAGTAAGACAGAATATGTTGGTTAAAGACCATTACTTGTATGGGTAGTTTAAGAAGTAAGACAGAATATGTTGGTTAAAGACCATTACCTTGTATGGGTAGTTTAAGAAGTAAGACAGAATATGTTGGTTAAAGACCATTACTTGTATGGGTAGTTTAAGAAGTACGACAGAATATGTTGGTTAAAGACCATTACCTTGTATGGGTAGTTTAAGAAGTAAGACAGAACATGTTGGTTAAAGACCATTACCTTGTATGGGTAGTTTAAGAAGTAAGACAGACTATGTTAGTTAAAGATCATTACTTTGTATGGGTAGTTTAAGAAGTAAGACAGAATATGTTGGTTAAAGACCATTACTTGTATGGGTAGTTTAAGAAGTAAGACAGAATATGTTGGTTAAAGACCATTACTTGTATGGGTAGTTTAAGAAGTAAGACAGAATATGTTGGTTAAAGACCATTACCTTGTATGGGTAGTTTAAGAAGTAAGACAGACTATGTTGGTTAAAGACCATTACCTTGTATGGGTAGTTTAAGAAGTAAGACAGACTATGTTGGTTAAAGATCATTACTTTGTATGGGTAGTTTAAGAAGTAAGACAGAATATGTTGATTAAAGACCATTACTTGTATGGGTAGTTTAAGAAGTAAGACAGACTATGTTGGTTAAAGATCATTACTTTGTATGGGTAGTTTAAGAAGTAAGACAGAATATGTTGGTTAAAGACCATTACCTTGTATGGGTAGTTTAAGAAGTAAGACAGAATATGTTGGTTAAAGACCATTACCTTGTATGGGTAGTTTAAGAAGTAAGACAGAACATGTTGGTTAAAGATCATTACCTTGTATGGGTAGTTTAAGGAGTAAGACAGAATATGTTGGTTAAAGACCATTACTTGTATGGGTAGTTTAAGAAGTAAGACAGACTATGTTGGTTAAAGACCATTACTTGTATGGGTAGATTAAGAAGTAAGACAGAATATGTTGGTTAAAGACCATTACTTGTATGGGTAGATTAAGAAGTAAGACAGAATATGTTGGTTAAAGACCATTACTTGTATGGGTAGTTTAAGAAGTAAGACAGACTATGTTGGTTAAAGATCATTACTTTGTATGGGTAGTTTAAGAAGTAAGACAGAATATGTTGGTTAAAGACCATTACCTTGTATGGGTAGTTTAAGAAGTAAGACAGAATATGTTGGTTAAAGACCATTACCTTGTATGGGTAGTTTAAGAAGTAAGACAGAACATGTTGGTTAAAGATCATTACCTTGTATGGGTAGTTTAAGGAGTAAGACAGAATATGTTGGTTAAAGATCATTACCTTGTATGGGTAGTTTAAGAAGTAAGACAGAACATGTTGGTTAAAGATCATTACCTTGTATGGGTAGTTTAAGAAGTAAGACATAATATGTTGGTTAAAGACCATTACTTGTATGGGTAGTTTAAGAAGTAAGACAGAATATGTTGGTTAAAGATCATTACCTTGTATGGGTAGTTTAAGAAGTAAGACAGAACATGTTGGTTAAAGATCATTACCTTGTATGGGTAGTTTAAGAAGTAAGACAGAATATGTTGGTTAAAGACCATTACTTGTATGGGTAGTTTAAGAAGTAAGACAGAATATGTTGGTTAAAGATCATTACCTTGTATGGGTAGTTTAAGAAGTAAGACAGAATATGTTGGTTAAAGACCATTACCTTGTATGGGTAGTTTAAGAAGTAAGACAGAATATGTTGGTTAAAGATCATTACCTTGTATGGGTAGTTTAAGAAGTAAGACATAATATGTTGGTTAAAGACCATTACTTGTATGGGTAGTTTAAGAAGTAAGACAGAATATGTTGGTTAAAGACCATTACTTGTATGGGTAGTTTAAGAAGTAAGACAGAATATGTTGGTTAAAGACCATTACTTGTATGGGTAGTTTAAGAAGTAAGACAGAATATGTTGGTTAAAGACCATTACCTTGTATGGGTAGTTTAAGAAGTAAGACAGAACATGTTGGTTAAAGACCATTACCTTGTATGGGTAGTTTAAGAAGTAAGACAGAATATGTTGGTTAAAGATCATTACTTTGTATGGGTAGTTTAAGAAGTAAGACAGAATATGTTGGTTAAAGACCATTACTTGTATGGGTAGTTTAAGAAGTAAGACAGAATATGTTGGTTAAAGACCATTACTTGTATGGGTAGTTTAAGAAGTAAGACAGAATATGTTGGTTAAAGACCATTACCTTGTATGGGTAGTTTAAGAAGTAAGACAGAACATGTTGGTTAAAGACCATTACTTGTATGGGTAGTTTAAGAAGTAAGACAGAATATGTTGGTTAAAGACCATTACTTTGTATGGGTAGTTTAAGAAGTTAGACAGAATATGTTGGTTAAAGACCATTACTTGTATGGGTAGTTTAAGAAGTAAGACAGAATATGTTGGTTAAAGACCATTACTTGTATGGGTAGTTTAAGAAGTAAGACAGAATATGTTGGTTAAAGATCATTACCTTGTATGGGTAGTTTAAGAAGTAAGACAGAATATGTTGGTTAAAGACCATTACCTTGTATGGGTAGTTTAAGAAGTAAGACAGAATATGTTGGTTAAAGACCATTACTTGTATGGGTAGTTTAAGAAGTAAGACAGAATATGTTGGTTAAAGACCATTACCTTGTATGGGTAGTTTAAGAAGTAAGACAGAATATGTTGGTTAAAGATCATTACCTTGTATGGGTAGTTTAAGAAGTAAGACATAATATGTTGGTTAAAGACCATTACTTGTATGGGTAGTTTAAGAAGTAAGACAGAATATGTTGGTTAAAGACCATTACTTGTATGGGTAGTTTAAGAAGTAAGACAGAATATGTTGGTTAAAGACCATTACCTTGTATGGGTAGTTTAAGAAGTAAGACAGAACATGTTGGTTAAAGACCATTACTTGTATGGGTAGTTTAAGAAGTAAGACAGAATATGTTGGTTAAAGATCATTACCTTGTATGGGTAGTTTAAGAAGTAAGACAGAATATGTTGGTTAAAGACCATTACTTGTATGGGTAGTTTAAGAAGTAAGACAGAATATGTTGGTTAAAGACCATTACTTGTATGGGTAGTTTAAGAAGTAAGACAGAATATGTTGGTTAAAGATCATTACCTTGTATGGGTAGTTTAAGAAGTAAGACAGAATATGTTGGTTAAAGACCATTACCTTGTATGGGTAGTTTAAGAAGTAAGACAGAATATGTTGGTTAAAGACCATTACTTGTATGGGTAGTTTAAGAAGTAAGACAGAATATGTTGGTTAAAGACCATTACCTTGTATGGGTAGTTTAAGATATCGGAAAATATTTTTTCATTAATAATTATATGATAAGTATTATAATAATCAAAATTAGATGTTTGGAGTATTTTTCAAATTATTTGATCTTTGACAATACACTAACATCTAACGATATGACGTATGGGGGTCATGCTAGGGTTCATATTTACAACAAACCAATCAGTGAAGAGTCTATCGGAGGTATTAAAATTGACCACACTCCGAGAGCAAAAAAATCCAAATATGTGAGTTTTTAATTGACAACACATTCATTATGCTTTGTGTACGTCTTTTGCATCGGACAGTATGCATTGCAGTGAGTACATATTGTGCACATTTCTCTCCTTTTTGTTCATGCATTCGTTTGAGAATGTAGATTGCATGCAGGGGCTTCTCAAGAAAAACGAAAATCAGCTAGCCATGTCTTTTAATTTAACGATCCGCTGTATGGATGATTTCATTCACTGAATAATTCGAACTTCGATGACTATATTGGTCGTATACCGGTATCTATATAGGATATCACAAATACATTCTTCTTCATACCTTGACCTGCACATATACATACGAGGGAAAATAACCCTTTCGAGACTTAATAATTATGGATATTAACTTCTCATGAAGGACATAACTGTATTATTATACTGAACTAATATGAGGGAAATAACTAGTTATTGGTTCGACGTGCTGAGGGAAATAACTAGTTATTGGTTCGACGTGCTGAGGGAAATAACTAGTTATTGGTTTGACGTGCAAAAGCGCGCCAATTTCAAACAGTTATTTTGTGCTACGTGCAGATTCCCTCACAGTTATTTGACCTACGTGCAGTTTGCCGAGGAGTTATTTCTTGTTCCATGGAATAAAACTTTAAGATATCTTAATTATTTCTTGCTTGGTTTCTATAGTAAAGTATAATAGTAATAATAATAATAGTGATAATAATAATAATAATGAATAAATGTCTTCTTAGTGCAAATAAATCATAACTTATTTATAATGAATTAGAAATAACATTCTATTATATAGCCATTCCCCTCACCTGATAAGGAAGGGGGGAAAGATGGCTATATAGCCAATGTTCCGGGGGGGGGGGGGGGGGGGGGGGCTCTAGAACACCGGTTTGTCGCACTCAAAATCCTGTCTCTCTTTACTTGTCATCGAACAGAACTTATCACTGGAATTGATACATGAGTAACACGACGGGTCTCATTAGTTGAGCAGAACCTGGCCACTTTTCCGGAGCACATGAGTTCAATCTGTTGAGTTTTGTGTGGCTCATTGTTTGGTTGTCTATGTTGTTTTTGTCGACCAATCCTAGTCTTTTCCCCTTTTTTCCTGTGGCTATTGTTTTGTCTTTTCCCCTTTTTTCCTGTGGCTATTGTTTTGTCTTTTCCCCTTTTTTCCTGTGGCTATTGTTTTGTCTTTTCCCCTTTTTTCCTGTGGCTATTGTTTTGTCTTTTCCTCTTTTTTCCTGTGGCTATTGTTTTGTCTTTTCCCCTTTTTTCCTGTGGTTATTGTTTTGTCTTTTCCCCTTTTTTCCTGTGGCTATTGTTTTGTCTTTTCCCCTTTTTTCCTGTGGCTATTGTTTTGTCTTTTCCCCTTTTTTCCTGTGGCTTTTGTTTTGTCTTTTCCTTTTTTCCTGTGGCTATTGTTTTGTCTTTTCCCCTTTTTTCCTGTGGCTATTGTTTTGTCTTTTCTCCTTTTTTCCTGTGGCTATTGTTTTGTCTTTTCCCCTTTTTTCCTGTGGCTATTGTTTTGTCTTTTCCCCTTTTTTCCTGTGGCTATTGTTTTGTCTTTTCCCCTTTTTTCCTGTGGCTATTGTTTTGTCTTTTCCTCTTTTTTCCTGTGGCTATTGTTTTGTCTTTTCCCCTTTTTTCCTGTGGCTATTGTTTTGTCTTTTCCCCTTTTTTCCTGTGACTATTGTTTTGTCTTTTCCCCTTTTTTCCTGTGGCTATTGTTTTGTCTTTTCCCCTTTTTTCCTGTGACTATTGTTTTGTCTGTCCTTCTTCAGTTTAAGGCTTCTGGTTACTAAGTTTTCTGATATATAATCCAGTAACTTAACGATGTAACTACTGTATGTTTTCCAGTAACGACATTTAATTATATAATGACACAATTAACTTAAAATAGATGAACGACAGTGTCGAACTGTTTGAGTTATTTCCCTTTTATCGAGCTGTGTACATGAATATTATAATAAATTATGAATAGTAAATAACATGCTTTAAGATAACACCACGTGCGAGAATAACGGGAGAAAACGAGCGTGTCGGTTGCTGTATACGTCACAATCAACTAATCTCTGTATGAGTTACATTGGATGAAACCGTATTGTTGCGTTGACAGGATATTTATTTTATTTTTGTTCATGACCTGGCCAAAATATTTATTTCCAAAAATTTCCAGATCCCTCTCAGAATCAAATGGTCATTCCCTGGGAGATACATAAGGGCAGGGGCGGATCCAGGATTTCAAGTTAGGGGGGGTGTACTTAAAAAAATTGCGCCGAGCGGAGGGAGGCGCGAAAAATTTGGGGGTATTTCGTGTGAAAATTCACGATTTTACGCCAATAAAGCAGATTACAGAATCTCCCTCCTACCCCTAACCTCCAATTCTAAAAATAAAACCGTGGTGAGCAAACTACATTGTATGTCAAATTTGTAGTTTAAGTTTCACTTCAATCCATTGAGTGGTTATTTAGGAGTTGCGGGTTGCAGAATCATCCTCCTACCCCCTCCACCCGCCTTCAATGAAAAATCTAAAAACCATTGTGCACAACTACAATGTATTTCAAGTACATTATATAGTTTAAGTCAATCAATTGCGTGGTTACAGTCAGGGGAGTTGCGGATTGCAGAAATCTTACAGACGGACGGACGGACATCAAGTGTTTGAGCAACGGGCGTAAAAACCTCATTACACTAAAAGATCAAACAACAAAAATGTATCAAAGTTCTCGAGAAATATGTTTACGGAAATCAGGTGTGAGATATGCATAAACCATTTTGTCGAGATTATTTTCACACTTTCATGCACAGGTACTCGGGGTAGGATCCCCCCTTTTTCGTGAACAAAAATTCCCCGTTTTTTTCTTTCTTTTTGGTATTTTTGTGATTAACTTGTGCTATATCATCAGAGAAATCTCACTATTTCATATCATCAGAGAAATCTCACTATTTCCTCCAGTTTACTATCCAGCCCCTGCCACGATCAATATTAATATACTAGAAGGTAACTAGCTTCTCTGGGTTGACCTACATTTCTCCGAGGAAAAATTCGGGGAATCCTATCTATATAATAGCAATCAAACACTTACCAATCGAAAAGCGGGCATCAATCCTTACTTCGATCATTTATCTGTTAGAATCAACTTGCTTTTCAGTCATGAAAGGCGATTTAGTCCTTGAATTTAATCGGAATTCACTCGCGAGTCGTTCCATTTGAAAAGCATGACTGAAAAGCAAGTTGATTCTAACAGATAAATGATCGAAGTAAGGATTGATGTCCGCTTTTCGATTGACAAGTGTTTGATTGTTATTATATAGATAGGATTCCCGAATTTTTCCTCGCAGAAATGTAGGTCATCCCAGAGAAGCTAGTTACCTTCTAGTATATTAATATTGATCGTGGCAGGGGCTGGATAGTCAATTTGAGGAAATAGCGAGATTTCTCTGATGATATGAAATAGTGAGATTTCTCTGATGATATAGCACAAGTTAATCACAAAAATACCAAAAAGAAAGAAAAAAACGGGGAAATTTTTTTTCACGAAAAAAGGGGGGATCCTATCCCCGAGTACCTGTGCTTTCATGTGCAGTTGTAGATATTAATGTATTACAAATAAATTGTAGTCAGAATTTTTTGTTAAAAATGTGTAAAAAAAATTGTACAGACATCCATTGATAGATATAAATAATATAAACGTACCCGGACAAAGGATTTGTTCACACTTTCTTGTGCAGATACCTCGGGCAGATGCAGAGATTGTCGCAAATAAATTGCCGCTAATTTTTTTTTGTTTATTAATATGTTACTTTTGTATTTTAATGTACAATATACCAACGCGTATTTTTACTGATCTTTACTTGAAAAGTAAAAGGCAACATTTTCGGGTATTTGTATACAAATCAAACTTATATTTTTTTTTCATATGAAATTGCAGAATTTCGAATTCAAGAACTATTTGAACCATTATTTAAAGAGAAGTGACCATTTTCTTGGGACACTCAAGTTTCTACACACTGTCTCAGTTTCATCATCTGATTCTCTCGTTATAGGTTTTCGTTGTATGTTTTATAAATGAGATCAATTGTTAAATTAATTATTCGAAGTATTGATTGAATTTACTTTTTAGTTTACCTTTGACTTTTCTCGTCTCGTCGAGGAATAAGAAATGTATCCAATCTTGCTTGTTTTCTTGGCCTAGAATTTTCGTCCATTTTATAATTTCTAAATAGCACGTGTACATGTAGTTGTAAAATTGACTGCAGAAATAATGTTTAATTAGCGTGAGAAAATAGTTGATGTCTGGTACCTCGGAACCAATCAGAATGGAATAATCTTTGGAACTACTGACGGCGAATACACTTTTAGAATCAGCGAACACATCCAACGTGTATTTACAATGTGTAAGAATATTTTACTACAGGTCACGAGTTAACCATTCATAAAAAAGTTATTTATTGAACTGCTTAATTAACGTTGTATAACATATGCTTTGCGAATTTTAGGGGGGGGGGGGCGCACGCCCCACACGCCCCCCAATAAATCCGCCACTGCATAAGGGGGTCCAGTGGGGGTTAACAGGGGACCGGGTCCCCTTTTTTGAGCTAGATTATAGACTGGTTAAAACGTGTTTTAACAAATATTTCCAGTTTCGTCTTTGTGATTTTCTTTTTATCATGCTTTGTAATTTTCACTTTGAATTACGTCTCGATATTTGTATTTAAAGAATTACACATATATTTCATAAAATGAAAAACATAAAAATGTCACACAGTCGGTTGATTGATTGGTGTTTAACTCCACTTTAGCAGTATTTTTAGCTATATCGTGGCGTGAAGTGTCACACAGTCGGGCAGTTCTAAAATCCAATAGATAAAATACAAGACCTATTTATCTAATAGCTCAATGTATTACCTATTGGTACAACCTGTTCTACTCTTCTCAACAACTTGGGCTTATGGTGTTTAATGCCACTTTCAACAATATTTCAGCTATATTGTGGCGGTCAGTTTTATTGGTGGAGGAAACCAGAGTGCCCGGAGAAAACCACTGACCTGTCCCAAATCACTGACAAACTTTTATCACATAATGTTGTATCGAGTACACTTCACCATGAACGGAATTCGAACTCACAACTTTAGTGGTGATAGGCACTGATTGCGCAGGTAGTTGTAAATCACGACCACGACGGCCCTCTATTGAGAAAGGGACGAATCCAAAAAATAACACGAGTCTTCAGCCTTATTCAGTGTACGTTGTTGGGACAACTTTTGTTTTACAGACGAAAGAACAGTTAAGATATCGTCTACGTATTTGTTATTACTTCTCGGTTTGAAGATAAGATTGAAGATATCAAGGGGTAAACTAATCAGCGAGTCCTTGTATTAAGCCACATCCCTTCTTAAGGAATGGAATCTACCAAAGGGCGTATCTACGGAAAATAGCGCCTATGGCAAGCAGTAAAATTGCGTTTTATTTAATATTAATAATAATTTCTCCAGGTATTCATGTCTATGTCTATTACATGTTTTTTTCAATATTACTTCAGAAAAAAATTTAAAAAATCTTTTTAGGACTTTCCCATATGGGAACATTGGGGGCTAAAACCTCTCAGTGGCGCCCCCTTCAAGTGGCGCCCTACCTGCCATACCCTAGATACGCCACTGAATCTACCATACGCGTTTACGAAAAAAAGAGAAAAATATACCTAACCACCATTCATGTGGGTGCCCTGTCATACTTCTTGTTTTATATCATGACAACACTTTTCTGTTATCTTTTCCAGTCAGATCGTTAACTTTGTCGTGGGAACTGTGAGTTGTTTTTTATCCGTCGCCATGTACCTTTTTTTTTTTTGTCTAAATCACAAATATATTTAGAATATATTTAGAATATATTGTTCATGCCCAATTTGATTAAAACATACGTTTTCATACTATTTATGCGAGTTATTTCCCTTACAACGGGCAAACGGGTACTCTGTCTTGCAAGAGCAATCACAGGAAAGAACTACGAATTTCAGTATAATTTTCTCATAATTTATAGATATTTCAACCATGTAAATTTCAGAGGATAACTTCATAGAAAATAGAAAATTCACAAGTTGTTAAAATATATTTTTTTTATATGGCTTGGGGAAAATATATATCTGAATTTCATTGAAATGGACATGCATATGGACCCTTTTCGTTTCTCGAAAGTGGCGTTAAACACCATAACCCCCGTTTCTCACCTTAAAGGGGAATAACTCCTGTAAAATGTATAATTTTAGAATCAAAGTCGGGAATTCATATACGAAGGATTCATTCAAATTTAAATTTAGATTATTTTTATTGGAAATGGGGTAATAAATGTACAACCATTAACAGTGATCAATCGAGCGAGCGAATCGTGGCATGAATTATTGTCGGGTGATATTTCCACAAACAAAAAAAAGATGAAAAGAAAGATTTCTGACAGTACAAATGTATTTTAATAAATATTTCCACTCAGCTTTATCAAAAACATCTGTTGTATTTATATATTAGACTTTAAATAAATAATCTAATGAGATCTTGGGTCGTTTTGAACTACTTAGTTTGTACTAGAGTAAGAAAGAAAAGAGAACATAAGAGTATTTTGTATTTTTGCTACGGTTTAATGGAGCGAATCAACATCCGTGTATTTTAGTATATACATGTTAATATTTTGTGTTATTAAAATCCACCTGTGATGTAAATCTATTGTCAAAACTCTCCAATATTTTTAAGGAATGGAGAGTTATTGTTATCTTTGTACTTTAGATACTATACACAGACTTTTTTTTTGTTACAAGATTAATAATTAATAAAATTAATAAAGTACAATAAGAAGATAAGATAAGAAAACTTTATTTTGATTCGGCACATAATAAAACAGTACAACATAAGCTCTAAGGAGCTTTTTACCGAATATACATTAACAATAAAACAACACAAGTCACATGCAAAGTTACAAACTAAAATAAGCTAAGACATACAGGCATAAAAAGGAGGACTGTGTATAGATCTGAACAAGAACCCACGTGGCAAGTGCCTCTTTGGACTCTTGTTCAAGATCCACACACAGATGCTCCAACATAAAGCAGCATTTAGAAAGAAGCAGCAGGTAAAAAAAATAATGAAATAATACTGAATACTTAAAACTGGTACCAACATAATCAGTAAAAGCAGCACTGTCTAATTAAAAAATCAAAGAATATAAAATTTTCAAGCCAAACTAAAATAATATTAATAATTAAAAAAATTAAAAATTAAAAAATTAAGCAAACCAGAAGCAAAATTTTAATCATCTACATGCAGAACAGCAACATTTGGACCCATTCCAGGACTGCAAAAGACTCTTGAATTGAGAGAAGCTATTTTCAGTCCTGAAATGATCTGGGAGGCTGTTCCACAATGTAGATGCAGCAAATCTGAAAGAGTTTTTACTGTACCGTGCATACTGCATATAGATGCCGGCCGGGGACCAGGTGGCAATGCCTCGCTGGGTTCCCACCGGCATCCACATGCATCATGACATAATAAAGCAGAAAATTAAGCATGATTGGATAAAAAATTGACAAGCACTAAAACAAAGCAATATATATCTAAAAGCTATATGCAAATAAAAAGAGCAAAAACAGTAGCAGAATATTTATCATCTGCATGCAGAACAGCAACATTTAGTATCATTCCAGGACTGCATTAAGCTCTTAAATTGAGAAAAACTGTTTTCAGTCCTGAAATGGTCTGGGAGGCTGTTCCACTATGTAGCAGCAGCAAATTTAAATGTTTTTTTGCCATACCTTGATGTTCTGACCTGTGGAATGTCCAGTATATTGTTGTATCTAAAATAATATTTTGAATTTCGTAAATGCACAAGGCTATGGAGACATGATGGCGACAGTTTATTCATAATCTTAAATGTTTCCAGGGCCATAGTTCTCATTCTACGAATCTGCAAGGAAGGCACCTTTGCTTTTTTCAATAAATTATCATATGAGCTATCGTAATCCTCATACACAAAGCGAAGAGCTCTTTCTTGCACTTTTTCTATCTTTTTGGAATTTTTCTCCGTACAAAAATGGCCAGGCCAAAGGGCAAAAGTTAAAATTACTAAGAATAAAAGTATGGAAAATTGTAAGTTTGTTTAATCTGTTCAAATAGGGGCCTAAACGTTTGATAATGTTCAGCTGTTGGGATGCCTTCCTGCAGATTGTACTTATATGTGTGTCAAAATTTAATTGATAATCGATCTCAATGCCTAGTAATTTAACGCTGTCTTCACACGTTAGTTCAAAATTTTGTATATTTATAGTTGGACGTTTTTCATAGGTTTTCTTCCCCACCGCCAAAACTTGAAATTTATCAGGATTAGCCTGCATTTTGTTAATTTTGAACCATTCAATGAGATGATTTGATTCAGACTCTAGAGTAGAAATAAGTAGATTTTTTGTATATTGGGAATAAAACATATGTTTTCTGTATATGGCTCCTCTTAATTCACTGTTCATACACGGAAGTGGATTTTTACGGGGTTTGTCTATTTTGATATTCATTATATACATTGTGTACTTCACTAGATGTTGATAAATTCTCAATATCTGGGAATGAAATTTTCTCAAGATCACAATTAAAGCTATCAGTATCAACATTTTTATAACTTCTGTAAGTTATTATTTTTCTTTTCTGGACTGGGACGTCCCCTTTTATTGTGACTGACATTAGATTAAACATATTTTATTGCTAAATATTATAACAATTGGATTGGACACAAATTATAACAATTTACAAGGGTCCTCTCCACTGACATCATACATGCCAACCCTCGAGAGACTAAAAGCGGTAGAAAATTGTTTTTCAGAAGGACGCAAATTGGTACATTCTGTTGCATTTTGGATATAAAATCTGTTCAGTCAAATCTTTAAATATAGTATGAAAAAACCATGAAAAAATGGAAATTAGCATTTTACATATATACAAGTCAAACCTCGGTCCCTCGAACTCGGATGGGTCGAATACCATGGATGCATGGCTCGAACTTATTTGAAAGTCCCGCCAATTTTCCATTTATTTTTAAGTTAAAAAAAATCTTTCGCTCGAACACTGATACCGCGAACAGTCGAACTTAATAAATGGCCCCATCAATAATAAAATCACGAGTTTTACCATATCAAACTCGAACATCGCAATTTAATTGACAGATGTACGTTGAATGTGCTTACATACAAATGTACATATATACATGATTAATCAATCTACTGGCTTGATAAATACACTTCAATATAAAATAGCGGGGTTATGTTACTTAAAATCATTTAATCCACGTCATCTCTTGTGTGTGTTACAATAAGATATCGTCAATTATGAATGCCTATTGTCGAGTATGTTTTACTATTAAAGCGAAAAAAACATTTCCTGGTTGATTGTTGAAAACAAGGAAGATTTACTAATATATTTGAGACTTAAATAACTTATTTTTCACAATTTTTTCACATTCACAGCTAATATTCACATATGAAATGGTAAAGATGCGCTTCAACCTGGAAACTGAGAACCTCATATGTGCTTTCCCCCTCCTAGAAACCCGGACAACCACTATCAATAGGACAGGCAAGCAACAGAAGCGACTGATGAAAATGCCCCAAGGTCTAAAAAACAGAAACTTAATTTTTCAGAAATAAAATGTTTGTGGTATCAAGTCAAAACTTTTATTACCTGAATTTAATTACAACACATGATATACAGTATGTATTTTCATAGAGACAAAAACTGACAAATATGACATTTTAAATATCCCAGATGGTTTTAGCTATGTTGCAAAAAATAGAAAAATATTTAAGCATAAATCTGGAGGTATTGTTGTTGTATATAAAAATAATCTTAAAAATCATATTAAATTTAAGTATTTAATAATGACCTTTTATTGGGATGTGTATACATCCCACCTGAAAACTCTCTATATTCGTCAATAAATGCATTTTTAGATATTGAAAATGAATTAGTAAATTTTATAGAAAAAGACATGAAATGTGCACTTGTTGGAGATTTTAAGGCTAAAACAGCTGTTTTAGAAGATTTTTCAGAACCAGATGAAACTTTTTTTAATGTTATGGATGTAAATGTAGAAGATGGCCTATTTAGATATCATATTGCTATGACTACCAAGTTTTACTTGATAATAATATTTCCTTAAAAAGATATACTCACAGTGTGAATGCAGACCAAATAATTTTGGACGAAAACTTTTAGAAATGTGTAAGTCTGCTTTGACTATATTTGAAAAGTATTGTCATCATTGGAAATTGAAGGTTAACTTGCAAAAGACTAAAGTAATAATATTTTGTAAAAGAAAATAAAAAAATCAACCTATTTTTAAGCTATGTGGAGAGAATTTACAAATTGAAGACTCTTATTCATATCTAGGTGTTATATTTAATTATAACGGCTCTTGTGTGAAGGCAAGAGCTATATTGATGGATCAAGCTCGCAAAGTTTTATATTGTTTGTATAGAAAATTGAGAAATATATCGATTCCAATAGATATACAATTTAAATTGTTTGATACACTTATACTTCCAATACTTACTTATGGCTGTGAAATATGGGGTTATGAGAACACTAAGCAACTAGAAAAACTTCACCTTCAGTTCTGTAGAAATATTTTAGGTGTTAGAACCACTACTCCAAATTTTATGACATACGGAGAACTTGGTAGAACACCTATAGATATATTATGTATAAAATTAAGGATTGTAAATTTTTGGAATAGACTTATTTCAAACGAGAAGAAACTTAGTTGTATTTTATTTAAGATTATGCTTAATTTGAGTATTATTGATAATGTTCAATTTAAGTGGCTACATTTTATCAAATCAATTATTGAGAAAACTGGGCTTAATTATCTATGGAACCAACAACAGCCAGTTCATTCAGTGCAACTAAAATTTATTGTTAAGCAAAATCTGACTGATCAATATATTCAAAACTGGTTTAACCAAATTGAGAACTCTTCTAGGGGAGAATTTTATGGCATATTTAAAACTGAATTTAATTTAGAGAAATACTTAGTAAAAATATTACCACATGAGAGAAACATGATAACAAAGTTTAGATGCAATAACATTAAGCTTACAATAGAAACTGGAAGATGGTCCAATACTCCCAGAGAAGAACGTATTTGTCATCTGTGTAATGTTGGTTTAGGTACTGAATTTCATTTTTTATTTGAATGTACCTCTGCTGATGTACAAAGGTTTAGATGTAAATTTATTCCAATTTATTATACTAGATATGCAAACATGTACAAAAGGTCTGTTATCTTTGTGTAATGTTAAGGTTCTGAAAAAATTGTCTTATTTATATCTAAATTGCAAAATGTTTTGTAATTATATTCTGAGGCTGTATTATTTTAGGTTAGTTATATCCGTCATTATGTAAATTATTTTGTATAATATTCCTCTTGTTACACTTGTATATATGTGTCCAAGTGAATAAAGAACTTGAACTTGAATTTAAATGATTAAATATATTTTACGAGAAAGGCCAGTTTTACTGTGTATCAGTTATCATAGGTAATGAAACTGTCCCGGGTCAGAACAAGATTTGTTTCTATGTAAAATTACGGGACCTCGGTGGCTCGAACTTCCGATGGCTCGAACATATTTTGACAGTACCTTCGAGTTCGAGCGAGCGAAGTTCTACTGTATATATATGTTTAGGAGTCATAAGTTCAAAATGTAGTGCTTCAAAACTTTATTTTAAATACAGTTTCTGATTGGCTTAATGATAAAGAATCGACCAATGGAAGTTTCCGGTACAAATTTAAGAGGGAAATGACTACGGAAAGGGCCTAAATAATTTGGATTTGTACACATTTATACGTCGTAGAAATCTACAAGAATAATCAACATGTGAACAATTCACGATAAAAAAAAAAATAATTTACATTTTTTTTTTAAATCGGTAGGCGGTAGAAGACTTAAAAATTCGGTAAACTACCGCGTAAATCGGTAGAGTTGGCATGTATGTGACATTATGTTATGACAGTCACTAATACCAGTAGGAAAATTTTGTATATTAAAACATTTATTTTTCTGATTTGTTAAAACCACATCCACCAATGATGAGATACAATTTTTCATAAAACATGTTGGTTTTAAGACTAATTGTGAAAAATCAAGGACATCACATACATCTTTTAAAGCTTGACATTTTTTATCGTTTAACATATCAAAATTTAAGTCACCCATTACTATAATATTATCATAATTTATAATACATTGATCTATGTTCTTAATAAAAAGAGTGGACAAATCATTATCAGACATTGATGGGGGCTTATAAATGCCCATAACAAGCCACTTGTTCTTGTTTATATGAACTTCCACGCTGATGTTTTCCAGTGTTTCAGACTCTAAGTTTGTTTTCCTACTTACTGGGAAATCGGTATTTATGTAAGCAAGTATTCCGCCACCCTTTGAGTCTCTATCGCGTCTCAATAATTTGTAGCCCTCCGCTATGAATAGATTGTCATTAAAAGTAGCGTCCAGCTTCGATTCCGCGACAAAGAAAATGTCTACAATTTTATCAGACAGAAGTTCTTTGATTTCATCGAACTTATAACGATAGCTATTGATGTTTATGTGGGCTGCTAAGAAATGTCTAGTATGTAACCTTCTAGATTCCCGTAGTCTTTCAAAAACAGAGTTTATTTCTTCGTTTTTGTTTACACCGGAAGTTGAATTGGGTGTGTTCGATGTATTTTCCAGGGTCTCATCAAAAACAGTATTGTTATTTCCGACTGATGTATTCAGAAAAAACGAATCAGAAAAGGATGGCAAGCGATCATTACAAAGATGACAGAAGTATTGATCGTCACATTTGGCCAAAATATGGTATTCCTTTACCGTTATGGTTGTACATCGCAAGTGCGTCCAGTGATCGCAAAAGTCACACTGTAATGCTTTCTGGTTACTCTTTACAGGTTAATTTGTTTACATTTTGTACAGGGGTACCGTATGAGTCCAGGGTTATAATGGACGTCCCCGCTCATCATTATATATAAAGTGAAGCAATATTTCGTGGTATTCTTCATATCAATGGTTGATGTTTGTATTGTTGTTGTTATTGGTCGGCCATTTTGAATCGAGTTCACCTTCAGTGACGAGAAAAAAATTTCAATGACAAAGTTGAAACTGCCTACATTTGTGGTCACCATACATGCATAGAAGCCTAGGTTTTCAGGTCTTTCATCTCTCAAAACAGTTCTTGGGGCTCTCTCTGGTGTTAATCTTAATAAAATTCCAGATAGGATGAGAACAAAATTTAGTGCACTAGCTCCGGCCGCCATGTTTTCAACAATGGGTAGATTTTAAGTTGGAGAATGTCCTCGTATCTCTCCATTGCTAACTGCTAGCTGACATAATTATTGTACCATGAACTCTCACAAAACTTGTTTAACCCAGTCACATTTTTGTGTGCCTGTCCCAAGTCACTGTCGTCAAAGAGCTCCGGTCGGAATTGTTCTGTCATCTTCCGGTACAAGTCAATTAGGCATGTTTGACATACAGGCGACGACAAAAAGTAAGTATTATGATCATATAGTGTTATTATATCTTGAATCCAGAAGATGTTGTTATCGGTCGATTATTTTTGTTTGTTTTTACTTGTATGTTTCTGTTGTTAACTTAATAGATTACTCAGATATAGATAAAATGATGGACATAAACAATGAAAAATGCTAATA
Organism: Bathymodiolus septemdierum; assembly: GCA_963383655.1. NCBI lineage: Eukaryota > Metazoa > Mollusca > Bivalvia > Mytilida > Modiolidae > Bathymodiolus > Bathymodiolus septemdierum. Next base: position 7,599,690 of record OY726525.1, on the reverse strand, counting down.
ATGAGATTGAAATTATCAAATAAAGCTATAAAAAGTAGTCTATATGTGTAATTAAAGTACACAAACCCTTTGTAATGCTTATATACATGATAGTTTGCACTGGCGTGCCACCATGAATAGTTTTAGACTTACTACAGTAAAAAACACACTGTATGTTGTGATATGTATTGACTCTAAATAAAACTTTATTTATTTATTTATTATTTATGCTTATTTACGTACATTCGTTCCGACTCTGTCAGCCACTACTTTCCGGTTGGGTCCCAAAAATTGTTTTTCAGTAGAACCGGTTTTGTCTATGTAAAAAATCGAAAGAATAGCGAAAACAGCTCAATATCACAATTATGTTTCCTTTCTGTAATTTATTTAAGGTTCATTATAACACTTGTCAAGGGTATGTTCGACTTGTAAATTGATAAAAACAAAAAACAAAAAACCAAAAAATTGTTTTCAATGAATAAAAGTTGTGAAAAAAAACCAACAGCACATAGTCAAAATATTTTACATGTGGATGTTTTGCATAACATTAAAAAAAAAGAAATACAAAACGGTTTGTGCAGAATTGGCATTCGCCAAGTCACCTTCGACAGAATGGTCATGATTTTGTATAGAACTTATAATTCTTTTTCTGTATTTGCTATGCAGTTGGATTATTACAATATTCAAAGACGGTTTGAACAAAAGTAGGAACTCTCACTGTTTATATAGATATCAAGTAACTCTTATTGTTTTGGATTAATTTTTGTTTTCAAATAATATATTCAAAGACAATAAGAAATTTTGATTAAAAAAATAATAAAAATAAAATAAAAATAGGGAACCGCATCGGTAGCGTAATGGTTAGCGTGCTCGCCTCGAGTGCGATAGATTGTGGGTACGAACTGCGGTCTTGTCAAACAAAAGAATATAAAATTGGTATTTGTTGCTTCTCCGCTAAGAACGCAGCATTAAGGAGAAAGAGCAAAGACTGGTTGGCTCGGAATCAGAATAATGTGTCCGAGTGGAGCGACATATCTACCCAATGACTGTTGTTAGCTCACCTTGCCAGAGGCAAGGTGAGCTTTTACCATCACTTGGCGGCCGTCGTCCGTCGTCTTTCGTTCGTCGTCTGTCGTCCATTAACTATTCACATTTTAATCTTCTCCTCTGAAACGCCTCAACCAAATGAAGTGAAACTTAGTAGGCAGCATCTATGGAAGGTCCTCTGTAACGATTACTCATTTCGTCCCGATCCGTTAACAAACATGGTCACCACAAGCGATTCTTGTTTCTGATTGGCAGATTAAAAAAAAAATCTTCTCCTCTAAAACTTCTTAGCCAAATGAACCGAAACTTGGTATTGAGCAACTATGGAAGGTCTTCTATAAAGATTGCTCATTTCATCCCAATCCGTTAACAAACATGGTCTCCACAGACAATTCGTGTTTCTAATTGGCCGATTTTATAGAATCTTCTCTTCTCAAACTGCTTAGCCAAATGAACCGAAACTTGATAGGACGCAACTATGGAAGATCTTCTATAAAGATTGCACATTTCATCCCGATCCGTTGACAAACATGGTCGCCACAGACAATTCTTGTTTATGCTTGGCCGATTTCTAACAATCTTCTTCTCTGAAACTGCTTAGCCAAATGAGCCGAACTTTAGTGGGAAGCACCTATGGAAGGTTCTGTCTGTATTAAGTTTCCTCAAAGCAGAATGAAAGGTGAACGACATAGCCTCAGACCACTGAGCCTCTATTTTCAGTGAGCAAAGCACGAACATTTGTCGTATTACCACTTGCAACGAACGTTGCATTAATCGAGTACACCTAACATTTTCTTTGTACACAAACTGCCAAAATCGTCCGTGCGGAAAGGAATTCAATACTACAACCTTTGTTAATTTGCTTATCTGTAATGTTAATGTAAACATTATACTGTGAAGAAACTTAAATATCGTATCCATGAAGTTATTTCTACAGAGTGACTTACTTCGTTATCAACGAGTATAAAATTAAAATATTGCGTTATAAAAAGAATCTCCCACTACTCAATTGATGCGCCTGGACAGTTACTGAAAGTGAGTGTAGCGTATTAAGCACCAACCGTGATGTCAGTGCCACAAAAAGCATAAAAAAAAATCAAGTGTTCGCGACAGTAGCAATTTAACATAGAAATAACGATTTTTTTTATTGTACAAAGTAGCTGAAATTAGCAGCCATGGCGAATATTCATACTGTGGATCAGTATTTATCGCCTTTTGAGATCTTTCCTAATAATAACTACCCCGGTATTGTTAAATTGCAATATAATGCTCAATAACAATAAGATCAGTGGTATTTAGATACTGACAAACCCGGTTATTTATAAATGACCCAACCGGTTTGTATACATGTTTACATTTTGACCAAGCCGGATTTCAAAAACATCTGTTGACATCATGTTTTAGGGTATAACTAGTTACTAATTGTCTTTTCATCAACAAAATAGTATTTTTAAGTAAAATCAATCATTCATCAATAATTTTTTTTCTTTTTGGGCAACATTTAATTCATTTGTAAATGCAAGATATAGCGATAGTTCAGTTGATTGTAATGATTTTGAAGCCGGATTCCTTATAACTTATAGAAAAATCTAATTTTACACTGCAAAAATAAATGATATTTGGACAAAAAATTAAATTAATAATAATAACAATCATAAAGCATCATAATTCAAAACATTATATACACAGTATATTTATAGATACTTACGATAATTATCCGTGTCTGCTTTAAAAATACCGCTTTAAAATATCCCGGATGTTGACCAAACATTTTCGATCGGAGCTCTTTGACGACAGTGCAAGTCATGAACCGTTGATAGATAATAGATAGATAACATGTGGTGGGAACAAAATAATATGTTGTGGGAACAAAATACCGATCTTCTGGGAATAATATAATATGTTGTGGGAACAAAATACCGATCTTGTGGGAACAAGATATTATATTGAGGGAACAAGATTAAAAAAAATTCCAGCATGGCCTTAAACAGCCACCGTAATATAGTCTATTGTATTTTAAAATAATATAAACGTTGCTACATTTCTCACTAAATAAGAATGTTAATTGTGCACTACGTCATATGTTAATTGTGCACTACGTCATTCTACGGTGCAAAAAATCCAAATAACCAACACTGTGTTCTTAGAGATGATTATTTTATTTAATGTATAAATAGTACGGCTATCACACAAAAACATACATATAATTGATTTAAATGTAAAGATAATGCATTGCTAAATAAAATTATACATTCTCTATATATTTGCAAACAACCGCATCGGTGGTGTAACGGTTAGCGTGGTCGCCTCCAGTGCGGAAGATCGTGGGTTCGAGCCCCTGTTGTTGTTCTCCGCTAACCACGTAGCACTAAGGAGTAAGAGCAAAGACTGGCTGGCCCGGAATCAGAATAATGTGTCCGAGTGGAGCGACATGTCTATCCGTGGATTGTTGTTTCAGTGAGCTAACACTATAAAAATCCAACTCAGCGTGATGGTCTAGTACAAAGCGGACCTCATTATCATCTCATTGAATATTAAGTTGTTCTCGCCATGATATAGCTGAAAAATTGCTGAGTTGGCGTTAAGCAACAATCACTCACTAACTATATTTGCAAACGTCAATTTTCGATAAATCCGATTTTTTCTTTCGATGTCAACTTCATCGATATGACGGTAATGACCTCTATACAGTGCTGGGTATAGGACAAACGAGGCCCTGTGCTAGTTAAGTTATGAGGCCCTTACTTGGGCCCTGAAGGGGGGAGACCCGGTAACCCTACACAGGCAGTCAGGCATACAAGCTCAGGAAATTTAGGAATAGTTAAAATATTACGTTAGATTAGGTAAGACATCGCAAAAAAAATTGGCAGGAAGATGCCCCCCCCTCCTGGCCAACGGATCCCTGTGCTTAAGCACATCTAAGCACAATGATAAATCCGGCACTGCCTCGATAACCAGACCTGGCAAGACCATTTACACCCATTTTAATATAAATTTACTTTCAATACCTTTTTTCCACATAAATCTTAATTTGTTGACACCATCAACAGAGTTTTTCAAACTTTAAAGTAACGTTTCAAAATTTCAAGGTAATCACTGAAAGATAGAATTAATATCGTAGTGCACATGCACCCTAGGAAATGACAATTAGACCATATACACTTGAGTTAATGATTCTCAGCCGTTTTTGGGGGGATATTTTTTTGTATTTTCTTATTTATTTCATTCTTAGTAATTAATATTTGTGAAATTTGAATATAATCGTAAAATGTCAATAAAAATACGAAAAGCGTCAATTTACCTTTATTCCCGACAAATATCCGTCCTCGAGACAATCCCAACACCGACAATAGAAACATTCGTCCTCACAAATTGGGTATGTAGCATGACAAACTCGCAGACCTACTATTGTTTAGAAGTACCTAGCAACCACACATTTCCGGAACCGGAAGAACAATAAAAATGACATGTGACTACTCCATTTTAGAAGTATAGAATTATATCTATCCTGGAAGAATCTCAGATCTAACTGTCTTTTTAAAAGTACCTAGCAACCATACATTACTAGAACCAGTGAGCATTTTTTATTTTATTACCCTTCCGGAGCGCCTGAGTTTACCCCGGTGCATAGTGGGGTTCGTGTAATTCGATCTTTAATTTTATGTGTATGTTTTATAGATCGTTGTTTGTCCATTTTCTTGTGGTCATTGTGTTGTCTGTTCTTCTTCGATTTACGAATTCTGATTACCCCTTTTGTATCTTTAAACCCTTCTTCTAGAATTCTCTCACATACATGTATATTATATTGTTTTTTTTTAATGTATAGCAATAATACATTTATGGAACCAAAAATAAAGATTGCTTATAGAAAGAAAAAATTAACAAATATTTGAATTTCCACTTGGATAAATATAATGGAAGACTACATTTGTATTTTGGATATACATCTCTGACTAAATAGCTGTAACATAAACAATTGGATTTCAAAAATATTTGAATTCCAACTTTGATAAATTTCTATGAGATTCTTAGACCTATTATTTGGTAGACCTGTTGGGAGTTTTGTCTCACATGTCTTAAGTGGCTCTTATATTATCATTTATAGGTCTTCTGGGGCCAAAAAAAGGGAAGACATGTTTAAGTTCACTAAATCAGACAGTTGTATTTGGAAATAAACATTATAATGAAATGCAGATGTAGCCTCACCGACTTGTTCCTTTATTCGTATGAGGCAGATATCATACAGGGGCTTCTCAAGAAAAACGAAAAGTAGCTAGCCCGATCCTTTAATTTCGCGTTCCGCTACATACATGTAGATGATGTCCTTTTATTAAATAATTCTGGGTTTTGTAAATTCGTTGATCTCATCGATCCCATTGAGCTTGAAATAAAGGATACCACAGATACAGTTAGGTCTGCTTCATATCTTTATATACACACCTCTAAATTGAGGGGCGGTTAAGAACGAAACTTTACGACAAAAGAGATAATATCAATTTTCCCATTGTGAACTTTCCATTTATATGTAGCAACATTCCAGCAGCACCCGCATATTGAGTATATATCTCTCATTTGCTTGTAGTTCCTATCAGGATTTCCTTGGTAGAGTGTTGCTGATAACAAGGAAGCTACTGAATCAAGGTTTCCTATTGGTTAATTTGAAATCATCACTTCGAAAGTTTTACGGTCGCCATCATGACTTGGTTGACCGTTGTGGAATATCTGTGTCACAAATCACCACGGATATGTTCCACTTGTCGAAAACACTACCCAGTCCTTTCCTCATTCATGATTTATCACCGAGTTTGTAACTATAGTAATACGATGGGTCCCACTACTGGAGCAGGAACTGCTTACCCTTCCGAAGCACTTGAGTCCACCCCCGGTTTTCAGTGGGGTTCGTGTTACTCGATCTTTAGTTTTATGTGTGTGTTTTGTAGATTGTTGTTTATCCTCTTGTCCTTTTTCTTTTGGCCATTGTCTTGTCTGTACTGTTACGATTTACGGATTCTGATTACTCCTTTGGTATCTTCCGCGTACAAGTGAAATATAAGTAAATAATTAAATTATTGTTGTATTTTTTTTCGTTGAGGATACACTAACATCTAACAGCATCTCGTTTGGGATCATGTCATTTTATTTTTGGGATCATATCATGTTATTTTTGGGATCATATCATGCTATTTTGCGAATCATGTCATGTTATTTTGGGGATCATATCACGTTATTTTGGGTTCATGTTATGTTGGTTTGGGGATCAAGTCATGTTATTTTTGGGATCATATCATGTTATTTTTGGGATCATGTCATGTTATTTTTGGGATCATATCATGCTATTTTGCGAATCATGTCATGTTATTTTTGGGATCATATCACGTTATTTTGGGATCATGTTATGTTGGTTTGGGGATCAAGTCATGTTATTTTTGGGATCATGTAATGCTATTTTTGGGATCATGTCATGTTATTTTTGAGATCATATCATGTTATTTTGCGAATCATGTCATGTTATTTTTGGGATCATATCATGTTATTTTGGGATCATGTTATGTTGGTTTGGGGATCATGTCATGTTATTTTTGGGATCATCTCATTTTATTTTTGGGATCATATTATGTTATTCTTGGGATCATGTCATGTTATTTTTGGGATCATATCATGTTATTTTTGGGATCATGTCATGTTATTTTTGGGATCATGTCATGTTATTTTTGGGATCATATCATGTTTTTTTTGCGAATCATGTCATGTTATTTTTGGGATCATATCATGTTATTTTGCGATCATGTCATGTTGGTTTGGGGATCAAGTCATGTTATTTTGGGAATCATCTCATTTTATTTTTGGGATCATATTGTGGTATTTTTGGGATCATGTCATGTTATTTTTGGGATCGTGTCATGTTATTTTTGGGATCATATCATGTTGTTTTTGGGATCATATCATGTTATTTTGGGATCATGTTATGTTGTTTTGGGGATCATGCCATGTTATTTTGGGGATCATCTCATTTTATTTTTGGGATCATTTTATGTTATTCTTGGGATCATGTCATGTTATTTTTGGGATCATGCCATGTTATTTTGGGATCATATCATGTTATTTTTGAGATCATGTCATGTTATTTTGGGATCATGTCATGTTATTTTGGGGAACATGTCATGTTATTTTAGGATCATATCATGTTATTTTTGGGATCATGTCATATTATTTTTGGGTTCATATCATGTTATTTTTGGGATCATGTCATGTTATTTTGGGATCATGTCATGTTGTTTTTGGGATAATGTCATGTTGTTTTTGGGATTATTTCATGTTATTTTGCGGATCATGTCATGTTATTTTTGGGATCATATCATGTTGTTTTTGGGATCATATCATGTTGTTTTTGGGATCATGTCATGTTGTTTGGGGACTATATCATGATTGTTTGGGATTATATTATGTTATTTTTGGGATCATATCATGTTATTTTGGGATCATGTCATGTTATTTTTGGGTTCATATCATGTTATTTTTGGGATCATGTCATGTTAATTTTGGGATCATGTGTTTTTTTTGGGATCATATCATGTTATTTTTGGGATCGTATCATGTTATTTTTGGGATCATGTCATGTTATTTTTGAGATCATGCCATGTTATTTTTGGGATCATGTCATGTTATTTTTGGGATCATGTCATGTTATTTTGGGATCATATGTTATTTTTGGGATCATGTCATGTTATTTTGGGATCATATCATGTTATTTTTGGGATCATGTCATGTTATTTTGGGATCATGTCATGTTGTTTTCGGGATCATGTCATGTTATTTTGGGATCATGTCATGTTGTATTGGGATCATGTCATGTTGTTTTTGGGATCATTTCATGTTATTTTGCGGATCATGTCATGTTATTTTTGGGATCATATCATGTTGTTTTTGGGATCATATCATGTTGTTTTTGGGATCATGTCATGTTGTTTTGGGGATCATGTCATGTTATCTTGGGGATCTTCTCATTTTATTTTTGAGATCATATCATGTTATTTTTGGGATCATATGTTATTTTTGGGATCATGTCATGTTATTTTTGAAATCATGCTATGTTATTTTTGGGATCATGTCATGTTATTTTTGGGATCATGTCATGTTATTTTGGGATCATATCATGTTATTTTTGGGATCATGTCATATTATTTTGGGATCATGTCATGTTATTTTGGGGATCATGTCATGTTATTTTGGGATCATATCATGCTATTTTTGGGATCATTTCATGTTATTTTGCGGATCATGTCATGTTATTTTTGGGGTCGTATCATGTTGTTTTTGGGATCATATCATGTCATGTTGTTTTGGGGATCATGTTATTTTTGGGATCATATCATGTTATTTTTGGGATCATATCATGTTATTTTTGGGATCATGTCATGTTAATTTTGGGATTATGTCGTGTTATTTTAGGGATATGTTATTTTGGGATCGTGTCATGTTATTTTTGGGATCATGTCATGTTATTTTTGGGATCATGTCATGTTATTTTGGGATCATGTCATGTTGTTTTTGGGATCATATCATGTTGTTTTTGGGATCATGTCATGTTGTTTTGGGGATCATGTCATGTTATCTTGGGGATCATCTCATGTTATTTTTGGGACCATATCATGTTATTTTTGGGATCATATGTTATTTTTGGGATCGTGTCATGTTGTTTTTGAGATCATGTCATGTTATTTTTGGGATGATATGTTATTTTTGGGATCGTGTCATGTTAATTTTGGGATCATGGCATGTTATTTTTGGAATCATGACGTTATTTTGGGGATCTGGTCATGTTATTTTTGGGATTATGACATGCTATTTTTGGGATCATGTCATGCTATTTATGGGATCATGTCATGTTATTTTGCGGATCATGTCATGCTTTTCTTGGGATCATGTCATGTTATTTTTAGGATCGTGTTCTGCTTTTCTTGGGATCATTTCATGTTATTTTTAGGATCATATCATGCTTTTCTTGGATTCATGTTAGTTTCATTCATCTTTGACCATCCAATTATATGCAAGGGAATTAAATATATTGACCAATCGGCAACAGCTCTTGGTGTATATATATATATGTCACAACCGAGTATATATACCTAGAGATTTAGTAAGCTCATCGCTGATTGGCCGGATGAAAGATAATGAACCATGACGTAACCACATGGGGAATGTGTTTACATGTTAGTTTATGATCAAATATGAAAGTTGAACTAGATGCAACAAGCATCTACATTTAATATTAGATTAGAACAAATGAGGCCTCATAGTGTTAATATAGAGTACCATGGAGAACATGTCACAATGAGAATAAACATTATTGTGATATGTAAATTCAAATTTGCAGCAACAAAAATGTAGTCCCATGGGTTTCTGAGCTCCTGTGGTCAAAAGTTTAAAATGTGCTGCAATGTGGAAATGCATAAATCTTCTTAACGAACCAGAAATGGAAATACAATGGTGTTTAGTACAAAGCGAGTGAGTGACATTTAACGTGTAATGAACATTTTACAGCTATGTGACGACAAGAACAAGTTACATTCATGAGATGATCATGATATCCGCCTTGTACTAGACCAACACGCTTGGTTGGATTTTTATAGTGCTAGCTCACTGAGACAACAGTCCGAGGGTGAACATTTCGCGCCACTATGGCATATTGTCCTGATTCCGAGACAACCAGTTGTTTCTCTTTCACCTTCATACCGCGTGCTTAGCGGAGAAGCAACAAGAACCAGTTCATAATCTTTGGTTTAACCTGACCAGGCCTCGAACCTACTATCTGGGTCATTATCAAAATACACGCACTTTTTCCTGTTCATATTTTGGTGACATCAAATATTTTCGTTCCCGTTTTGCCTTAGCCTATTAGTTTTTCCTACATTACAATGACATATTTACATAATATGCAGTCGGGAAAACCACCATGAAAAAAAATATTTCAAGATATGTAGCACCCCCTAATACCTTTCAGTCGTGGTGTTACCAACATAAAATTATTCTTTTTAGGAAAATGAAAAATAATTGTTATGTAAAAAGTGGTTACATACATAATATACAGGGAAACTATGCATAATGTAGGATATTTTCTTTGGAGCACTAGTTTTTTTCACAATATTTGGATATGTAGTTGTGGAATTCCATTTAAGCTGCATTATGAAACAAACAAGTTTTCATAATTGCATTTTGTTTCACTTTATATAAAGAAAAGATGACTTATACATAGTTATCAAAGTCAACTTTATTCAACTATAATATAATTTACTTCAATTATGTCATTTATCCTTTTTATGAAACAATTTACATGAGGTAACACCATTGACAAGAGGTAACACCACAGATGACAAAAGTAACACCAGGGACATCTTCATGAATGTAAACATTTAATTCAAGAAAAAAACACAACTATCAACCTATATTTGTTGTTTTCTTAATGTTTTCAGTACAATATTCAGTTTTTCAACATATTGGTTTGATGCATGAGCAATATCAGTTTTGTCCATGGTGTTATGAAGAAATGTCCATGGTGTTATGAAGATATGTCCCTGGTCTTTCCAGGTCTAAAAAGTATACTCCCATCAGCTTCTTAAACTATATCTTACACGTAAATGACGATGTTTGAACAATTTTTCTGCATAGGTTAAAGAACAATATTTTGTTCTGTATATTACTGTTTATGGAATAATGTGTTTATTCACAATTTTAATGCTAAATGTCTGTGGTGTTACACAATCTTTATGGTAACACCATTGACAATAACACCACAGAAAACAGGTAAGTATTTTCAGGATAAAAGGAAAATAATTTCTTCCCGACTATATTTTATAGGTATATCCTGTGAAGAATACCAAATGTAATGTATTGTATATTTTTACATTTTGTTCAATTCTAACAAAAAGAAGCAGCGAGAAGTACACCACAGACATAACATTTATATACTATACCAATCGCACGTACCTTTTCGGCTCTATATTAGTTTATGGATCACTTTTGTTTTTGTCGTCTGCACATGTCATGAAACAGGAAATAAGCAAAGGGAGAAACTATTTTTGCTTCAAATATGACAAGACAGATAACTCTTACCAGCCTTAATAGGAAGGGTAACACCACAGACATGAAAATCTATAACAGCAGGTTTTTGCTAATTTTCTTTTTAAATTTCAATGTATATCAAGCAAAAATAATGTTGTGCTATTAGAGTTTTAGGAATAGTTCAAAAATAATATAAAGATCGAATAAAATCATAACATCTGAATAGTACAAATGACCAAAAGTAAGTCATTCTGGAAAAATAACACGTAACACCAAGGAAAAAAACAGGTCTTCGTGTAGCTAGTATACATTCGCAATTGGACCAATCTGGATTTAGATGGTAAAACTATAGAAAGCTGATGTGCCTTTATACAAAACATGTTTTCTCCAATCAGTTTGGTTGATATTTTTCTTTTAATTGCGTAATAACAGAAAAGTGCGTGTTTTTTGATAATGACCCATCTACACGCGTTCGGGCGGGCATACAAAATATTATACCACCGATGCGGCTTTTACCATAAAGTAGCATTGTAACATAAAGAATTCAAAGTACGACTATTTATCTCCCCTTCGATTAGAATAGTGTCTCAGAATTGGCATTGAGATTGAACTGCGAATTGCCTTTTTAAATTTAGATAATGTGTCAAGATTACGCACTGAAAGATTAAGGTGATTCCATTCCCTTACTGTAGCTGAGACGAAAGAATCTCTGGTTAAAGAAAATCTACAGAATGGAACAATAATATCGTTGCCATTTCGAATGGGATAAATAGTCGTACTTTGGATTGTTGGGGGAATAAGATCGAGTAAATAAGAGGGTGTGCTACCGTTTTGGATATTATAGAATAATTGGAGCTTTCTCCTAGGTCTTCTTTCTTCCAAATATTTTTAAAGTCAGTATTTACCATGTTACATAAACTATTCATTTTATACGATTTTTCTCCCATGGATGTATCATCTACAAACAATCTACATAAATCTTCTTATTATGTCGTGTTAGACTTGTGTTCTCCACCAATAACGACGGGTGATGATGTCATTCTTATTATGTCGTGATAGACTTGTGTTCTCCACCAATAACGACGGGTGATGATGTCATTCTTATTATGTCGTGATAGACTTGTGTTCTCCACCAATAACGACGGGTGATGATGTCATTCTTATTATGTCGTGATAGACTTGTGTTCTCCACCAATAACGACGGGTGATGATGTCATTCTTATTATGTCGTCATAGACTTGTGTTCTCCACCAATAACGACGGGTGATGATGTCATTCTTATTATGTCGTGATAGACTTGTGTTCTCCACCAATAACGACGGGTGATGATGTCATTCTTATTATGTCGTCATAGACTTGTGTTCTCCACCAATAACGACGGGTGATGATGTCATTCTTATTATGTCGTCATAGACTTGTGTTCTCCACCAATAACGACGGGTGATGATGTCATTCTTATTATGTCGTCATAGACTTGTGTTCTCCACCAATAACGACGGGTGATGATGTCATTCTTATTATGTGGATTGTTGGGGGAATAAGATCGAGTAAATAAGAGGTGTGCTACCGTTTTGGATATTATTGGTCCATAATTGGAGCTTCTCCTAAGGTCTTCTTTCTTCCAAATATTTTTAAAGTCAGTATTTACCATGTTACATAAACGGGTGATGATTCATTTTATACGATTTTTCTCCCATGGATGTATCATCTACAAACATCTACATAAATCTTCTTATTATGTCGTGTTAGACTTGTGTTCTCCACCAATAACGACGGGTGATGATGTCATTCTTATTATGTCGTCATAGACTTGTGTTCTCCACCAATAACGACGGGTGATGATGTCATTCTTATTATGTCGTCATAGACTTGTGTTCTCCACCAATAACGACGGGTGATGATGTCATTCTTATTATGTCGTCATAGACTTGTGTTCTCCACCAATAACGACGGGTGATGATGTCATTCTTATTATGTCGTCATAGACTTGTGTTCTCCACCAATAACGACGGGTGATGATGTCATTCTTATTATGTCGTGATAGACTTGTGTTCTCCACCAATAACGACGGGTGATGATGTCATTCTTATTATGTCGTCATAGACTTGTGTTCTCCACCAATAACGACGGGTGATGATGTCATTCTTATTATGTCGTCATAGACTTGTGTTCTCCACCAATAACGACGGGTGATGATGTCATTCTTATTATGTCGTCATAGACTTGTGTTCTCCACCAATAACGACGGGTGATGATGTCATTCTTATTATGTCGTGATAGACTTGTGTTCTCCACCAATAACGACGGGTGATGATGTCATTCTTATTATGTCGTGATAGACTTGTGTTCTCCACCAATAACGACGGGTGATGATGTCATTCTTATTATGTCGTCATAGACTTGTGTTCTCCACCAATAACGACGGGTGATGATGTCATTCTTATTATGTCGTCATAGACTTGTGTTCTCCACCAATAACGACGGGTGATGATGTCATTCTTATTATGTCGTCATAGACTTGTGTTCTCCACCAATAACGACGGGTGATGATGTCATTCTTATTATGTCGTCATAGACTTGTGTTCTCCACCAATAACGACGGGTGATGATGTCATTCTTATTATGTCGTCATAGACTTGTGTTCTCCACCAATAACGACGGGTGATGATGTCATTCTTATTATGTCGTCATAGACTTGTGTTCTCCACCAATAACGACGGGTGATGATGTCATTCTTATTATGTCGTCATAGACTTGTGTTCTCCACCAATAACGACGGGTGATGATGTCATTCTTATTATGTCGTCATAGACTTGTGTTCTCCACCAATAACGACGGGTGATGATGTCATTCTTATTATGTCGTCATAGACTTGTGTTCTCCACCAATAACGACGGGTGATGATGTCATTCTTATTATGTCGTGATAGACTTGTGTTCTCCACCAATAACGACGGGTGATGATGTCATTCTTATTATGTCGTCATAGACTTGTGTTCTCCACCAATAACGACGGGTGATGATGTCATTCTTATTATGTCGTCATAGACTTGTGTTCTCCACCAATAACGACGGGTGATGATGTCATTCTTATTATGTCGTCATAGACTTGTGTTCTCCACCAATAACGACGGGTGATGATGTCATTCTTATTATGTCGTCATAGACTTGTGTTCTCCACCAATAACGACGGGTGATGATGTCATTCTTATTATGTCGTCATAGACTTGTGTTCTCCACCAATAACGACGGGTGATGATGTCATTCTTATTATGTCGTCATAGACTTGTGTTCTCCACCAATAACGACGGGTGATGATGTCATTCTTATTATGTCGTGATAGACTTGTGTTCTCCACCAATAACGACGGGTGATGATGTCATTCTTATTATGTCGTGATAGACTTGTGTTCTCCACCAATAACGACGGGTGATGATGTCATTCTTATTATGTCGTGATAGACTTGTGTTCTCCACCAATAACGACGGGTGATGATGTCATTCTTATTATGTCGTCATAGACTTGTGTTCTCCACCAATAACGACGGGTGATGATGTCATTCTTATTATGTCGTCATAGACTTGTGTTCTCCACCAATAACGACGGGTGATGATGTCATTCTTATTATGTCGTCATAGACTTGTGTTCTCCACCAATAACGACGGGTGATGATGTCATTCTTATTATGTCGTCATAGACTTGTGTTCTCCACCAATAACGACGGGTGATGATGTCATTCTTATTATGTCGTCATAGACTTGTGTTCTCCACCAATAACGACGGGTGATGATGTCATTCTTATTATGTCGTGATAGACTTGTGTTCTCCACCAATAACGACGGGTGATGATGTCATTCTTATTATGTCGTGATAGACTTGTGTTCTCCACCAATAACGACGGGTGATGATGTCATTCTTATTATGTCGTCATAGACTTGTGTTCTCCACCAATAACGACGGGTGATGATGTCATTCTTATTATGTCGTCATAGACTTGTGTTCTCCACCAATAACGACGGGTGATGATGTCATTCTTATTATGTCGTCATAGACTTGTGTTCTCCACCAATAACGACGGGTGATGATGTCATTCTTATTATGTCGTCATAGACTTGTGTTCTCCACCAATAACGACGGGTGATGATGTCATTCTTATTATGTCGTCATAGACTTGTGTTCTCCACCAATAACGACGGGTGATGATGTCATTCTTATTATGTCGTCATAGACTTGTGTTCTCCACCAATAACGACGGGTGATGATGTCATTCTTATTATGTCGTCATAGACTTGTGTTCTCCACCAATAACGACGGGTGATGATGTCATTCTTATTATGTCGTCATAGACTTGTGTTCTCCACCAATAACGACGGGTGATGATGTCATTCTTATTATGTCGTCATAGACTTGTGTTCTCCACCAATAACGACGGGTGATGATGTCATTCTTATTATGTCGTCATAGACTTGTGTTCTCCACCAATAACGACGGGTGATGATGTCATTCTTATTATGTCGTCATAGACTTGTGTTCTCCACCAATAACGACGGGTGATGATGTCATTCTTATTATGTCGTCATAGACTTGTGTTCTCCACCAATAACGACGGGTGATGATGTCATTCTTATTATGTCGTCATAGACTTGTGTTCTCCACCAATAACGACGGGTGATGATGTCATTCTTATTATGTCGTCATAGACTTGTGTTCTCCACCAATAACGACGGGTGATGATGTCATTCTTATTATGTCGTCATAGACTTGTGTTCTCCACCAATAACGACGGGTGATGATGTCATTCTTATTATGTCGTCATAGACTTGTGTTCTCCACCAATAACGACGGGTGATGATGTCATTCTTATTATGTCGTCATAGACTTGTGTTCTCCACCAATAACGACGGGTGATGATGTCATTCTTATTATGTCGTCATAGACTTGTGTTCTCCACCAATGAACGACGGGTGATGATGTCATTCTTATTATGTCGTCATAGACTTGTGTTCTCCACCAATAACGACGGGTGGATGTCATTCTTATTAGGGTTCCCCATACCGGGGGATTCAATAGACTTGTGTTTCTCCACCAATAACGACGGGTGAGGATGTCATTCATATTATGTCGTCATAGAAACTTGTGTTCTCCCACCAATAACGACGGGTG